>JAQFXZ010001425.1:0-12101 GCA_034694025.1 Ceratophysella scotica | reverse complement strand
GAGAGGTTACCATGAGAGGTTACCATAAGAGGTTACCTGAGAGGTTACCAGCTGCCACCTCTGCCTAAGTCCAGCCGTTTGTTGTAATTGCCAAACTTAGAAGCATTTGACAGCATTTGACTGGATCTGTTTTCTTTATTCTGGTTGGTCATTAGTTCTGCGTGTCTGCCACCAGCACCAACCATCAACCAAATTCCAAATTCCAACTACTAACTACTTCCACTTCCACTTAGCATGGAAACCCCAAATACAAATGGAAGCCCAGCGAGTGGCAAATTGGGACTCCAGATGTACTGCCTTATAGGGAACATTCCACCCACCTTCCATTCCTCTGACCTCCGTAACTACTTCTCCAATTTCGTGGAGTTGGAGAAGTTTGACTGCTTCCACTTCCGCCACCGTCCACAGCTAATCAACATCGGTAACGTGAAGGAGGAACCATCATCGGATACCAGTAGTTCGGATTTGACAAATGTCAGCGTTGAGAAACAAACACTCTGCTCCATTGTGAGTTTCGTCAAGGAGGATTTGAGCCATGAGTTTGTGTTAAAGTACCACGGGAAGTACTGGATGGACAAGGCTGGAAATGAGATACAAGGACGGTGTGTCATTCAAAAGGTGAAACTGTCTCAAGAAGAAGTAGAGAAGTTCTCAAAAGAACTTAAACCGCCTCAGATAATGCCGAAAGGCAATGTTGGAACTCCGACGACTCACTTCTTGAATCTGATCAAGGAATGCCGACTTCCCCCGAGCTTAGTTAAGAAACTGGGACTTGAATTTCCAAGAGCAAGGTAAGCAGAGAATTCAGACCTATCATAGAATATTACATAATTGCTTCTATATTCCGTTTCTATTTTTGTGTTCTTCTATTTGAACGTTTAGAAGTTACAAGAAATACAGCAAAGTTCCATTCAATTACGGAACCAGAGTAGAACAAGCAGAACCAGTTGAAGAGGATGTTGTGACTGCAAAAGGTCATGCACTTTCTGCCGTGTACGTTGAAAGAAAGGAAGTTGTTCAAGAAGATAAGGAAACATCGAGAAATGCACCTGTCAGTGACGATGTAAGTTCGATTCGGTTTGATTTCATGCAACTTTATATACACATGTTTTGAATGGACAGAATAATTACGCGATACGATATACGATATATGTGATTTGTGCAGGAAGACAATTATCCAAACGTGGATGATGATCGTTGCGAGGATTGGGAGAGACATGAAGGACTTAACGATGATGTCACTTCTCAAGAAAGACTCAAGGAGCGATTGTACGAAGATGAGATTGAGCTGGTTTGGGAGAAAGGTGGACCTGGGATTGTTTGGTACACTGATGCCCAGTTTTGGGACGCTCAGAAGGGCGGATTTGATGAGAGGACTGCGGACGACTTGGATGTGGATATGGAAGGCTACTATGTGCCTGGTAAGTTCATTTCATTGAAATTATCAGCCATGGATCTTGCACTATGTATATAACTTTAAATATTCATCTGGAAATGCAGGGGCTGGAGACAAAGATGCTCGAGACAGCTTAGAAATCCGGAGGTCACAAAGATTCCAAGCGGGATTGGAAGAAGTCTCTGTATTCAAGAAGCACGAGCCGGTCCAACCAAAAAAGCCATTCAGATCCGTGTCTCCTTCCTGCGATAGGTCATCCACTCGAATTGGGACCTTTGAGTCGTTCACGAAGGGAATTGGTCGTCGAGTAATGGAAAAGCAAGGTTGGAAAGAAGGACGGGGACTAGGAAGATGGAAAGAGGGGATTAAAGAAGCTCTTCAAAATGACGGGCAACCTCCGATGGATAAATCTGGACTAGGATATTTTGGAGAAAAGCTTGAGTTCAGGCGTAAGCGAAGTCGTCCCAAACACAGTCATGCTTCCAATGACCATGGTTTGGATGAAGATGGTCGAGTTGTGATTGGTACGATATACGACGATCCGTCTGATTTGGATCGACCGGAAACAAACCTGAGATCCAACACGCATACGTTCATTAAAAGATACAGTGTACCTCCAGCGTCATCCAAACTAGTCTATAAAAACAGTACCTGAATATTATATACAAACAAAGACACTACTATTTTCATACGGCAAAGAACTTTTGTACCATTCTACACCGTAGTAATAAACTGCTCAGTATTCAAATAAGTTTTAAACGCTTTGGTACAGTAATTCTTTTCATATTTAATTTGCATTCGGCAGTTGCGCTAAACTTGCGTTCAGCTTTGGCGTGATCATGATCAATGATCACTGACAAACTCGATAGGTATTCTAAAAAACACACTTACGAATAGTCACTTGTTCGCCATACGAGAAATGCTCGTATCTGCTCATACTGTAATCATTATCGACTTCACATCATATTTTACTGCCAAGAATTTCAACTAAAGGATTCCAGTAATTCTCAATGAAAATGATAATCTGAATCTGTTGTATTGGTATAAACGTTTGACCATTTTTGGCTAGATAAATACGAAGCTTCATACGTTCATCTTAAAAAAAAACATTGGGGATTTCTGCGGTAAAATTCATCATTTCACAAATCTGTTTCTTATCTGGGTGTTGAAAACAATCGAAATGAAACGTGACTTGTGTTGTGACCCGAGACCGGGCCGGTCCTAGCCCTTTAGAGGCCCGGTTCAAGAAATTACAAAATAGATCGATAACTATGATTTTACGAATGCGGGTTACAACTTACAACGTTCAAAGAATGAAAAATCCGGATATGCTTCACTACTTCGAGGATCTTTGCTATCGACTCGTCCTAATCCTTGTCAGCGCCTGGTTGAGAAGCAGAAGTTGAGCAAAGGTCATTGAACGGGTTGAAGCAACAAAAAAAATCAGCAAAGAGGACAAGTACCGGATTTAGAGGCAAGAAATGAGAAAAGGTAAAGTAATTGAAAACAGGAAATACGAAATTGAGGTATGTTGGAAATCGGAATAGAAAATAATTAGAGGATTTCAAGAGGGTTTATACTGGAACTAAAAAAAATATGTGTAATTTTGCTAACCGGTGAACTGAGTGACGAGGTCCTAAGTCGGTACAACCATGGATAAAGCTGACACGGTAAAGTCAAAGATATTCCACCAATCTTCAGAAATCACCAGTTGCAACTTTTTAAATAATTATTTTAAAAAAATTTGATCATTTTCCAAAAGCCTCTGAAATTGTCCACCCACTTGAGGAAGATTTCAGTGAGAAGCAAGCATAGAAACAAAAAGTCCAAAGAGTCAATGACTTTCCCGACTCCCGACGTGGTAATATGACTCTCATCGTTTCCCTCAGGATTCAAATATTCTACGTTAATAAATAGCGTATCCAGAAAAAGGAGACAGTAATTTTTGACCCATGGAATGGGCCACTTAGCCCTATAAATGACAATACTTAACCTCCTTCCAACGCCACCATACTTGAGTTGAGTACAATGACAGATGACAGTAATCATTGTACAGCGAAACTAATGTGTAGAAACCAATGAGCAAAAATGTTTCCGGTCGGCCATCTTGGGAGTTGACACGATTTGGAGGTCACACAATGCTTACTTCCGCTACTTCCGCTTTTTGGATTTACGAAGCATATTTAGTTGATAAGACCCTGAGGATTCGCGACCATTAACTCCTTCACTTTTGCCATTCCTATAATTAAGAAAGTATGGGTCATTTTGATGCAGTCATCATTATACTTTTTCGGGTTTCCATACGACACTGTACTTGTGCCCAAACTTACGCCGCAAGTCATCAGCCGCCAGCGTTGCTTCATACTCTCCCGATTGCATTCGGGCTGCTTCCATGAACCTGAAATCCTCGATTAGCATCTGATGAAAAATTTATGCCCGAGTGGCGAAAGCAAAGCACCCAAATTCCCCATCTTTTCTCATCGCTCTTCTTCTTCCGTAGTGGAGCGGATATCTTTAGCAGTTAGCTCACGATCATTAGGTCCAAGCTCAATATCGCCGTTCTCGTCCGCCATTTTGAAAGCGCAACCACAGAACTAAACGATCCTGGATACGCTTGATTTGATTCCTTGGAATTTCAATTATATTTTACTAATATCCTCTGCCTTCATACGAATCGACTTCAATTGCCTCTACAAACTTGATATAATTTCGAACGAATTTTAGTCAATACAAAACTGAGTAAGAGTTGGCTCGAAGTGATTGAAAACATCAACGGAAGCGTAAACTGTCGCCAAAAATCTGCTTGGTTATCAAGTAAAATTTTCTACAATTAATTATTTGTTGAGAATTGAGTATTAAGATTTTTTTCAAGCAACATTTGAACATATCTAGTCTTGATTTAGCATTCATTATGCATTGCATGCTGCATAGCATACTGCAAGAACAAAACAACAGAAAACACAGCTCTACATAGCTCGTCTCAGTTCAACTTTGACCAACAAAGCGGGAGTGAGAGAACGTGTGCGAAGAGAGTTCCGATTTCCTAGCATCTTCGCTTCGTTTTTTTTTAAAAAGGAGATTCATTTTGTCATTGCAAGTGTTCAGTGATTGTGACTGTCACACGGACTTTCCGCCAGGGTCGTTTTTGTGAATTATCGAAGCTAAATAGTTGTGTGGTTCATCGCTGTGACTGTGACCTGTTCACTCAATTCCCATTTAACATTTATCCCCACTCACAACATCAATTTAGACTATGAAGGACCGGACCCGATGATACCGGAGTTGGTATGGCAAGAGTTACTAACATAAACAATTACCCGAATTAGTTCTGGTCCAGACAAGCGCCGACCTTGAACTTGAACTGCCATGCAATATCGTAGCTAGTAGCGGCAGAAGAAGTATGTACATACTTAATTATACGAGGGCCATTTCAAAAGTTCGTAGGCGTGTTTGAATAGCTGTCAAACCTAGAAACATGAATGAATTAAGCTGAAACTTTCACCACAGGTACAGTAATATCTGAATTACATTGCAGCAAATAATTGGGTAAAAATATTTAAATGGAATGTTTTTATTACAATTTAAGTAAAACATGTAATTTTTTTCAATAAAAAATTCAAAATTTCAAAATCTTTGCCTGTGCATATTTTTTGCCAATTTTTTTCAAACTTGAGCAGACATGGATTGCTATGATTCTGGTAAAAGTTTCAGGAGATTTTACCAAGTAGGAAGGACGAAATACTTTATTTTTCAAATTACCCAAAATGGGTTTTTTTTCTTCTCATTTTGTAAAAAATCTGCAAAACAGAAATAATTAAACTTCAGTTCATGGAAATTTAACCAGAATTCCAGGAATTCTATGGTCTTAGCGGGAGCACATCAGCGATTAATGTAACGCGAAAGAAATAGAGAGAAACCAAATTAAGAACAATAGTGAAAAAGTTTGTTTGAAAAAAACCGAAAAAAAATATTTCGACTAAAATTGTAATAAAAACTGTTGATTTGGATATTTTGACCCAATTTTTTGCTGCAATGTAACTTAGTTGTTACTTCACCAGTGGTTAAAGTTTCAGCTCAATTCACTCAGGTTTCTAAGTTTTACAGCTTTTCAAACACTCGCACGAACTTTTGAAATGGCACTCGTAGATAGTCACTAGTATGCAAGTATGTTGTAGTAGATATGCATTAATATGAACAGAACACATGTAGCAGGGTTGTAAAAGTCTATCATCAATCAATCGAAAATGTATTCGATGTTGGAGATGGTTTGAGCCCCAGCACCTTGCACGCGGTCAGAAGCCCCTCAGAACAAGAACAACCTGTGACCTACTTATTCCATTTGCTATATCCTCAGCTGTCGGCTGTGATTTATCATATAGACATCTTGGGAGATTGAGATTTGTTTACATAAATAGGTATGTTGTACAAGGATTAGAATACGAAGAAGGAAAACTAGGTAGTACTTAGAAATTACTCTTTAGAAAAACAATATCATCGTGTAAAAAGGAAAACATGAGATAAAGAGATAACGGTCCAGTCTCAGCGCAATCCACCTACGTATTTATCAAACAGAAGTTCATGTGCCTTGATTCCGACTGATATTAGTTTGCAATTAAACGTGAGAGATTATACCGCATCACGCATTAACATGTACCGGCACCGGCACACATCCTCATGAGTAGTCATTGATTGAAAAAATACTTTCAAGAAGTCAAATATGTTTGAAATATGTAGTTGCTTACTGATACTTGCACCCATCACTTAAACATCGCTTTTTCAGTGTTTCGGGCTCCAGTGCGAAGTTTGTTTGCCTATCGACAAAACTTGAAAACCGGAATCCCAAAGAGCTGTGAATTCTACATGGCGGATGACAACAGCATGGAATTGAGGATACTAGACCAGAACAAAGGATTTGTTCTACAGGCCGTTAATAGCGTTAGTGGAAAGGTCAAGGTTACTCAAATTTTCTGGATCTTCGGAACCACTGAAGTTGACTTGGATTCCGACAATGAAGACAATTATATCCGAGTTAGGAACGACGAGCATTGCTTGACCATTCGTGTCACGGTAATAACCTCAACTAAAATGGAAACCCTAGGGCTTAAAGTTCGAAATAACTTTCGAAATAAATTGCAGAATCCGGCATTGGCTTTCAAGGAAATTGTGCACGTGCCCAAGGCCGTACTCAATGCGGATTCCGAAGTATCCCGAATAAAGGAACTGAAGCGATTCTCAAACACCTCACGGACCTCCTCCATTTCAAATCCTGCAGCTTCTGAAGTCGAGGAAAGCTGTAGTAAGGTCAAGGTTACTCCAATTTTCTGGATCTTCGGAACCACCGAAGTTGACTTGGATTCCTACAATGAAGACAATTATATCCGAGTTGGGAACGACGAGCATTGCTTGACCATTCGTTTCACGGTAATAACCTCAACTAAAATAAAAACGCTGGGGTTAAAAGTTTGAAATAACTTTCGTAATAAATTGCAGAACCCGGCATTGGCTTTCAAGGAAATTGTGCACGTGTTAAAGGCCGTACTCAATACGGACTCCGAAGAATCCCGGATAAAGGAACTGAAGCTGTTCTGAAACACCTCACGGACCTCCTCCATTTCAAACCCTGCAGCTTCTGAAGTCGAGGAAAGTTGTAGTAAGGTCAAGGAGTGGTTGAAGAACTGTGAATCCTATTTGCTATGTGAATATGTAAATAAGTTTAAGTAAATTAGGCGAATCCATGTCAATAATCCATGATTCTGAACATGTAATATGTTATTGTGAGTCTTGCAATACAAGTAGCACAATAAAATAATGTAATATCACTGGAAGTTTTTCATTTCAAGTTTGGCTTCGACTTCGACTGATGCGGCTGAGATAGAAATAAGCGCCCTTTCATTCTATACAGCGTTCCGGAAACGTAACTTAACTTGGCAGACACAACACAAAATCCTGATCATTAGGTGAGGCTTCTGAAACGTCTGCTAGACTAGAAGGGCTCGCACAATAACATCCAGTACATTTAAATTTGGTTTAATCTTGAGGTGATTATTTTAAACTTTTATTGTAATAGTGTGCTGTGCACTATGGTCTGGATCTAAGTTTGACGTCACGATTTTATTCTTTAGTGATTTCTTCAAAATAGCAACCAAAGAATTTCTGCAGTGCATCACCTCAATTGGAAACAGTTTACTTATTGGTATTGATTTAGTTCTCTTTGTTTCGACTTCTACTGAATCGCTTTTTACAAAAACGGGATGCTCACAGAGCGTATGATTCGTGAAATTCAGAACCAGATGGAATGGAAGCTAAATCACTTGCTGCGTTTCCGCGCTGAATAGCTAAACTTAAGCGTTGTAGTAGGAAGAACTTTGATCTTGGTCCACCGGATGAAGCCTGTAGTCGTCGACCTAATTCTTGGACCAATTCATAAGGGCATCGTCTCCGAATGGGCCTAGCGTCTTAACAGCGAACGGGCAGAATTGATAAAGGTCGGAAATTCCCTGGTAATGGTTGCACTTCTTCAGTTATGCGGTTCTGGCGGCAGATCCTGCTTTCTTGGATATGGACGGGATGTACAACTTGCATAGCGTGTCCACACGTATTCCGTAAGAAGGCACTTGCCCTTCGACCAAGGGATCAGGGTTAAACCATCAGGGACGCTTATATATTTTGCTCTGCAGTTTCCGTCCGTGCGTCTGTGTTCCCTGGGAAGTGCTACTGGTTGAGTTCTTAACCAGCGCTTCGTACTGATCCAGCGCAGCAAGTGAAGTATATTTAATCTCGACCGGATGACCCGGAAACTAGGAAAGTCGGCCAAAATGTGACTTTTTGCCCAAATTGAAAATGTTGTAGGGAAGGAACGCTTTGTTCAATTCAAGTGTTATTTATGGAGTGTTATTTGACCCCTGGCCCCTAAGTGACCGCAAACCAGTAATTTGACCAATTTTTGACCAAATCGAAAGTTATAGAGAATGAAACAATTAGTTCGGCCGGGGTAAGGAAAAGGTCGTACGCGACACCCTCCAGGGAGAACTGCAATGGTATACACCCATGGTATTCACTTTGCTGGAATGAATAAGTATTTTTCGAGCTTTTCGGAATAACCTAACCTAACATAACCTAAGACAACCTAATGCAACTCAGCAGTGGTGCAGGTCCAACCTAACCTAGCCTGACTCGAATTATTCACAGTTTGGAGGATTTTCTGTGGTGTATACCATGAGTGTATACTGCGTAGGACCTCTCCTTTACCTCAACCATTTGTTCAATTCAAATGTTAATTATGAAATCTATTTGACCCGTGGCCCTGACCCACAAGTGACCCAAAAGTCGAAAAATTGACCGAAATCTTGATTTTTGCCCTAATAAAACCGATTCTCGAAACTTGCGCGAAATAAAAATTCTTAGATGTCACGGGTTGAAATGGGGAAAATGAAAAACTGTCATAGAACATGTTAAAGTAGAAAAGAGGTATGGAGAAAATGTGAGGGGCTTCAAAGTAATTTAGAAGAACTTAGAATTTATAAAGTAGAAGGTAAGCAAAGGTCATGAACGGGTTTAAAGTTGAGGATAACAAAAGTAGTATATGCCACGAGTCAAAATAGAGAAACCGAAAAGTTGTCATGGAACGCGTTCAAGTTTAAAACAGATAATGAGAAAATGCCACGGGTTTTAAAAGAAACAAGCGGAGCAGCCAAAAACCACGAAACCAAAAACCGCGAATCCAAAAACCGCGCGGCAAAAACCGCGAGGCAAATACCGCGAGGCAAAAACCGCGAAACAAAAACAGCGAAGCAAAAAACGCGAGGCAAAAACCGCGAAAGGAAACAACCGCGAAATGGACTTTAAAAAGCAGAAAAATGCACTAAAAACCAGAAAACCAAGAAATGCCAATTTCATTTCAATATTGCTCGATGAAGGCTTACTATTACGTTTAACTTCAAAGAAATGTGTATTGCTTGTAAAATGCCAATGAAGGAATGCCTCTGCAGATAAATGTTTCTGGGAAATTTTATTGAATGAAGAGAGTCGCGTAATCTTTTGTTCGTTAAAATTGTGCTTCGGAGCATCTCCAAATTGGCAGTTAAAATTTCCCTGATCACTAATTAATTAAAGGTTTTTGAAAATAGTTGTATATTTACTTTTGCAGTAATACTCTTTAACTGTACACTAGTGTTTGATATTTTATAACTAGAATATATCCTTCATCAAATGCTATTAATATTATTTCCGATATCCAATCATTTGTCGATCATCGAATAATTTGATGTAAGTAGATATACATTGCATATTCATTGTATTATACACTATAATTACCAATGATAAGCTTAGGCATTTTTAATATTTTTTATATATGACACCCGAATGAATATATTTTCGGTTTTATGATTTATGAACATAAAGCAAGGATTGTGCACAATATTTGGATGCGAATGAAAGATTAAAAAAGTAGCTTCACTTTAAATTCTGTTTTGTTTCGCGGTTTTCTCCTTCGCGGTTTTGTCGCTGCGAATCAAATTTCGCGGTTTTTGGCTCGCGGTTATTGCCTCGCGGTTTTTGGCTCGCGGTTTTTGCTTCGCGGTTTTTGCCTCGCGGTTTTTATGGATTCGCGGTTTTTGGTTTCGCGGTTTTTGGGTGGACCCGAAACAAGAATTTAGAAAAGATTACAGGCTGACGACCAGCATTCAAGCTAAGGTAATTAACAGTGTGAAGTTGAAAGCAGGAAAGGAGATTTCACCAGTTGGAAGATGAAATTAGTTTAAAAGAATCTGGCAAATGTAACATGTTTAGAACCAGTGAGAAACTCTAGTGGAACGGGTTGGAATTGAAAACATGAAAGTAAATTTAACGGGTTGGAATTTTACAGAAGACGAACATGGAAGCAAGGCAAGCATTGAGGAACAGGAAAGGAGCAAAGGTGTCGGGGCGGAACGGAAGTCGGAACTGACTATAAGTAATAATTAATAATGGTAATATGGAGCATGTTTAAGTTTAAAACAGATCTGTAGAGAATACGACGGATTGGAAAACGAAATAAAAGAAGGTACTGGGTTGTGAAGCAGGAGATGAACACGGGTTAGGGAGAGGTAAATAAGCTAAAAATAGAAAATGAGAATTATGTCGGATTGAATAGTAAATGAGTAATAAAGATGAATATGTCACGTGTTGAACAGTGATATTAAGAGGAAAGTCGCGGGGCTGAAACTGAAACGGAGAACATGAAAAGAATTTATAGAACGGTTTACAATTTAGAATAGAAAATAATTAAATGATTGAAAAAGGACATGCAACTTGATGTGAAACGCAAGTGATTTTTTTTTCAAAATTTTAAAACATAAGTCCTCCGTCCGTAAGACGGGCTTCAGCTAGTTCACTATATTGACAATTAAACGTGCTAATTGTTTCCACGTTACTGTTATAAACATTTGGTAATTCTGTTTTCCTTGATATCGCTGTGTTCTTTCTCCTGGGTAGCTGGTTGCGGGACGTTCGAAAAGGGTTAATAATGGGCCGCACATAAGGAGGCAAAAAGACACGACCACCGTCTAAAGTGTTGTGCGAGGTGCATTAGATTTCTTATTCAGGCACTTGACACATCGGAAGAGAAGCAGGAGACACAGACACAAAGGTTAAATCTTGTGCTTACGTTCAGCGTGGGCCTCAATATTGCGTTGTCGGTGTTGTGTGCTGTGTGCCGCTCACACCCTCCTGCATGCCGAGCGAGTGCGTCTGTCTTCTCTTCTTTCTCTTCTCTTCTGCCTGCTTAGAGAAGAGTCGAGCTGCCGTCCGTGTCCGTCCGTGCGGTGCGTGGAAGATGCAAAAGCCCGGCGAGGCGATGCCCCTGCTTGCTCTTCCTCGCCTGATGATTTGCATGGTTCGCGTGTGGGTGTAGGTTGTGGGTTTTCTCTGTCTTCTCTGTCCATGATCAGTGATCAGAGATCAGAGCAATTCTTTCCTTCATCCTTCTTGTCCCAAGCACACTCACCTCATGTGAACCTGTGTGCATCTTTCACCTCCTCACTCTCGCTTCGTAGCTTCGACATAGCATTAGCATAGTTGAATTCTCCGTCTAGTCTCCGAATAATAAACTCGATTCCTGACTTAGCGCCTAAACTTAGTGAAAGGAACTGAGGTCAGCGGCGGTGTGACAGTCCTCAGTTCCCTGTGACAGTTGTTGCTGAGCACTTTGAAGGAGTCCCAGAATCATTTCTACGTGAAAATGGAAACCGACGTCATTCATAGTCCATAGTCTGCCTGTTGTGTCCGCAATTTGGAATAACAAATAATGTGGTATGTCGTTTTCTGTAATTCTCCATTCATTTGCCATTCCTTCTCGCTTCTATATATTGTGCATGCAGGACACGACGACACAGGTCACAGGTGACAGCCCTTTCACTATACAACAGGTTGTACAGATGCATCTACATGCTACATAGCATCTACCTATTTATGCACATCTCTATAATGTATAAGTAATGAAAGTATGTGAGTGAGGGAGGACTTTCAGAAAGAATGCTAAATTCAATGGTATGCAATTGAGGGTGATGTGGAAACGGGAGTCTTCTTACAACTTGAAGGATCCAGTTCCAGTTGTTATGTTAATGTTAATATCTATCTATATACATAAAATCGTTGATCTGTCGTATGTGTGTATGTTGTATGTTCACTATCTCCTCCCAAACTACTCAACGTACAACCATGAACGATA
>JAQFXZ010001424.1:0-12106 GCA_034694025.1 Ceratophysella scotica | reverse complement strand
CCGAGCGTTTATCGGGGCCCCAGGTTCGATTCCTGGTGGCCGGCTGGCTCACTTTTTCCTTGGTCTCATTACATGGTATATAGATATGCATAGCTATGCATATCTATATAGATATATAGCATTGATATATATAGCGTTGATAGGCGCATAGCATAGATATGCATAGCATACATAGCTATGCGCCTTTCAACACTCAAATATCACAAAGGCCTTTTTCTATTGAAAAACTGCTTGTCCATTCCAAAGTTGGTGTATCTGCTCCGTTGTGTCCCATCTTGGAAAGTTCCCCACACACTTGCAGACTTTGACCGTGTGATGAGAAGTGCCTTGGAGATAATGACAAACACACATATTCACGATTCAACTTGGTCCCAAGCCTCCCTGCCAGTAGTCAGTGGTGGTCTGGGAATCCGAAGTGCTCAAAACCTCTCAGTACCCGCCTTCTTTGCATCGGTAGAGAGCACTAAGGATCTCGTTTCTGATATGCTTAGATGTACTTACACCGTGGATGATCCGGACAGACCCGAGGCGGCAGCTCTTTGGTCCGTCCTCTGCGGCCAAGCTCTCGAACCGAGTTCCCACCTCCAGCGGGACTCGGACCTACCGATTCTTGACAGTTTGGCGGAAAGCGTTCTTGCTTTCGTTAAATCCCCCACCGACTAAGCCAGGATTCGGACCAGTTTAGGAAAAGAGTCCGGCGCTTGGCTTCAAGCCCTACGCAGTCCAAATCTGGGTACTTTCCTGGATGACCAGTCGCTCCGAATTGCTACTTGCCTTCGCCTTGGTGCCCCTTTATGCCATCCTCATCAATGCCACGGGTGTGGGTCCATGTTGACCATACAGGAAACCACGCCCTCAGCTGTCCTAAAAGTGCTGGAAGATGGTCCCGACACTTCGCCCTTAACGAAATCCTAAAGAGAGCTTGTGCTTCAGCCAACGTCCGGCCAAGCTGGAGCCCCAGGGAATCTTTCGGGATGACGAAAAGCGCCCGGACGGTTTGACTTTGATCCCCTGGTCTAAGGGGAAGTGTCTTCTGTGAGACACCACGTGTGTGGACACCTTGAGCAGGTCATACGTCGATTCTACATCAAAGGAAGCCGGGTCTGTCGCCAGAACTGCCGAACTCAAAAAGCGTAACCACTATCAAGGCGTTTCCGATCTTTACCAATTCTGCCCGTTTGCTGTCGAGACACTTCAGCCACTCGGCGAAGACGCCCTTGAACTGATCCAAGAACTAGGTCATCGACTACATGCCTCATCGCGTGAACCAAGATCTAAGTCCTTCTTAATACAGCGCCTAAGTATAGCTATCCAACGAAGAAACGCAGCTAGTGTTATAGCCTCCCATCTGGTGCAGAATTTATCGAATTATACGCTCTGTGAGCAGCCAATATAAACCTAGAAATTAGGTGGAAGCGAAAATACAGCAATGACACTTAATATTAAATATATATACGAGGGCTGATCCAAAAGTCCCGATCCTTATATACACGCCGTGGCTTTAGAACGCTGATAATATTTACATCCACCAACTCAATATAAGTTGAGACAGTGTAGTTCATCATTCTACGTAGAACAGTACTGGCGAGAAAAAAATTGAAAAATTGAACCTGCTAAAAACATGGATACCTTCAAAATCGAGTATAGAGCGGTCATAAAGTTTTTGACCCTGGAAGGCTGAAAAGCGTGTACAGTGGACGTTGCCCTCCGTACTTCACCGTCAAGAGACTGGCTAAAGAGTTCAGGTTAGGCGAGTATCCATCCTAGATGAGCCACATGTCGGAAGGCCTATTTCCGAGTTTTCTGACAGAGATGAGGACAATGGTGATGAATGACCGGAGACTTAAGGTTAGGGAAATAGCCTGTGAACAACACAGTATACCGCATCTTGACTGAAAACCTGAGCCTGCAAAAATCTGCGCAAGGTGGGTCCCCAGGCTGCTTATGGTCGAACACAAGGCCAAACGTCTCGAGTGCTGCAAGCAGCTTATGGAAATCTATGAAAGTGAGCCAGATTTCTTTTACCGGCTAGTGACGGGGGATGAAACGTGGATTCACCACTATGACTTGGAATCCAAAAAAGAATCGATGCAGTGGTTGGAGCGTGGAGAATGTCCACCAATTAAAGCATAACTCGGGAAAACCAAAAAAAGTTAATGGCCAGCTTCTTCTGGGACTTCAAGGGTGTGCTACTGCTAGACTTGTTGCCACGCCACTCTACATTGAGTTCCGGGTATTACTGCAAATTATTGGCACAGTTGCTTTACAACATCCGGAACAGGAGGCGTGGAAGTTTGACGAAAGGATTGTTCTTCCAACAAGACAACGCCACTCCTCACACGGCTCGTCTCTCAATGGCTACCCTGGACCGTGCCTTCCTCATCGAGATTTCGCACCCACCCTATAGTCGTATAGTATAGTAGCCGGACCTGGCCCCGAGTGACTTTCACCTATTTCGTCATTTGAAGAAATTCCTACGTGGAAACCGATACGCCGACGATTCTGAAATGATAGCCGCCACGCAAGAATGGGTTGCCTCTCAGCCTGAATCATTTTTTTGGAAGGTGGAAGAAGTGCGTTGAACTTGAAGGAGACTACGTAGAAAAGTGACAAATTTTCAGCCCTGTAAGTATTTCCTATCTTATGGTAAAAAATAAAGCTCGGAACTTTTGGATCAGCCCTCGTATATATACATGTTGTAGCCAATATGAAAACTTAGTCAGTTTGCAAAATCGCTAGCCAGTTTGTAAAATCGCTAACGTGGCTAGCCAGTTTGTAAAATCGCTAGCTCGGCTAGTCATTTTGCAAACTGGCTAGCCATGCTAGCGATTTTACAATCTGGCTAGCGATTTTGCAATCCGGCTAATCACGCTTGCTATCTGGCAACATCATTCGAATAATTATTTTAAGATACCCTTTTAACTTTAGTTAAAACTCAAATACTTATAGTAACAATTCTAACAGCGAGAAACAGCGTCTGTATATTGTTGAACTCTGATTATCAATCAGCACAGCATAGCACAATTGTACACGGTCAAATACTTTCGACTTTATTCAATATACTTACACATATCAACAAACCAAAGTCTAAAGCCTGCGTCTGAGATAAAAGGATAGCATACAATATCCATTCGCAGCGCGGCAACAAAAAATGTGATTGTTATTTTTACGTCAAATTCGACAGTTATTCAGGATCAGGAGGCCGGTAAAGGCGAAGGTATATTTTAACTCTATTTGTACATGAGTTGCTATTTAGACATTTGCTTGTGCAAATTCGCTTCGACTTTTTGCAATTACATCTCCCGTCAACACATTTTGTAGTGCATCTGCAAAACAAAAATCCCTGTCCGGTACCCGAGGAAGAACTCTTTGCCGCTGTTCTCAGAGATATCTCACAATTAGGAACAGATTCCGGTAAAATAAAACTATCACTGCAAACCTCAAACTGATTTCTTGTGTAGAGTGACAATAGCTTTCCGAATTCAGTGCCAATCTTGTAAAATCCCTCAGTTTCTGATAAAATAATTCCTTTTATATTTCTGTGATCTCCTCTACCACGATCGACATCAGAAACCGAAACAATGACCGTCTGACCTTCTTCCGCTGGTTTCAACCTCTTGTTCGTCCTCTCAACCATTTTATCAGCTTGTCTTTTCAAGTTTGATACAGCCTTTGTTCTTACATCCATTGTGCTTTGTTTCCTTGTACAAAGCATACAGAGAAACGGCGGAATTTTGCTTGAACTATGCGCTTCTGTTACCGAACATCGTTCTTCATAGTGAATTGGACATGAGCATTTGGAGCAGATTCACCAGACATAACCGGTAGGTCACAAACAATGCAGCTTTTTTCATCCCCATCAGCACCACTGCTAATTTCAGCTTCAGATATATTTTCAGCTTCTTCTGTGGGCTCAATATTCAGAATTTTCTCTAATTCTTCCTCTGTTTCCAATTTTGCAAGACTCTGCTCAGGAATATTTAGATCCAGTACCCCACGTTTAGGCTTAGTACCAAACATAGCTTCATACGGGCTGCATCCAATTTCTCTGTGGAAACATGTTTTTTTCTGGAACTGCACAAATGCGTTTATCCGTCTACTGAATATTGAATAAAAATTTTCAACGTGCACTATTTTAGGCAGACGCGGCTTTTCGCTATTTGATTTGTTACTACAAGTAAATATTTGAGTTTGACTAAAGTTGGTATCTTAAAATGATATTGCATTTCGACTGATGTTGCCAGATCGCTAGCGCGAATAGCCGGATTGTATAATCGCTAGCCAGTTTGCAAAATGGCTAGCCGAGCTAGCGATTTTATAAACTGGCTAGCCACGTTAGCGATTTTACAAACTGGCTAGCGATTTTGCAAACTGGCGAAGTTTTCATATTTGCTACAACATATATATATATATATATATATATATATACATATATATAGACATATATATATAGACATATATAATTTTCTAAAGCAAATGATTTTACCCAACCATACCATGCAATATTTTGAATCTTATACGTTTTTCACATTTAGTTTCGGCTTCTTCACGCTGTCACAACTTTAAACGAACCAAAAACCAAATATACCAAAAATATATGCACAAGATGCATTTTTATGCATGTACTGCATATAATAAGCAAATATGCACGAAACGCCAGAATGAAGAATTAACGCCCATCAACTTTTTGAAATTCTCAGCTACGCGCAATTATACATTTTTTATAACTATGCATCTGAATGGTGCCATTCGTCGAAAAACTTGACTTTCTTTAATAGAGAGATCCCTAGCGTGGGGTGTCTCTTGTGATGATGCATATACTCTGAACTTGTCGATCGACAGAAAAAGATCTGTCGATCGACAGAAAAAAAATAAAGTATCTTTCGATAGATAGCTCACGATTTAGGTGTGGGCTCTCCGGAATATCCGGCGATCGATAATCTATCGGTCGATTTTGTGGAACTTATAGCCGCTTTTCAATTTTAGTGTGGCATAGGTTCAGCGTCACTTTCTTTCGATCGTAAAACACTCGGTTTTGTCTCCGGATCGTCTGTTGACCGACTGCGGCCGGGGCTTTAGTTTATCTAGTTTTACGCTTAAAGCGGATGGAGAATTTTGAATCGTCCAACACCGGAGTAGACTCTCCGCAAAAAAAGATTGAAATTCTTTTGCAAAAATTCAAAAGTTGATTTCCGCTCGTGGTACACAAGTTTACATCATGAATTCAGCGTCCATGAAACTGACACCGATTTTGTTTGTTTGAATCATTTACTCACCTTCCCGCTCCCAACAGGGCCAATGACACCCAGAAGATCTCCAGCATTGACCGTTACTGAGACATTGGAAAGATTTAGTCCAGAATTGGACCAACTAGCGCTCAGATTAAGGACCTTCACCCCGAATGAATTGCTGATAGGTGGCGTTGCTGCGGCAACCAACTGGACACTCTCGACATCCTTCTCTTTGAGGAGCAAGAAGTTCTGTGAATATGGACAATGCATGATTCCTGTTGCATAGTTGGCAACCACACGGCTCTTCGCCTACCCTGCTTCCTCTTCTCTCACCTGAATTCTTTCAGTGGAGACGAGAATCTCGGAAAAGCCTTGTATTCCACTTGGAAAGTAGAGACCAGATGTTCCCGTGATGATGTTGAACATTGCCAGGGTCATATAGGCCTAAGATTTCACGTAAACCCAACATAGAGATATTATTCCAAATTTTCCAGAATTGGTAAAAACTTTTTAAAAAACCCTCGCACCTTACCGTTTCTGTGTTGAACGGAACTTCAGTCAATATGTATGTGAGGAACGTGAGCAAAATGCTTAGAACACTTGAAACTTTGAACAAGGCGAAAGTGATTCCTTGTAGCATGGACTTCTTCTCGATAAATCGGATTTCTGCTCTAAAATTACATTTTAAATAATTTAGTATAATTCGGGTAAGAATTTTTGCTTTTAGTTAGATTATCAATAGAACTTTTTTAATCAAATTGGGATAGACATGTTCAAATTTTCAATATTCAAAACTTTTAAAGTGGTCACCTAAAAAGGTAGAAAATCCATTTATAAGAAACACAAACACAACAAGGTTCGAAACAATAGCTTGAGACACAACCAAAAACATGCATATAAACTATGTGTACAAAGTATTTATATACTATATAATTTGGAGTTTCCGTCCGTCTGTTAGCGAATATCTCGACAGTTAGAAATGGAGCAGGGTCAGCTAAGGCCTCGAAAGCTTTGTACTGTACAATGTTAGGTAAGGAAGTGTAATTGATCACAATCGGATGACCCCGTGAACCCTCAGTGACCCGAAAACCGAGTATTGGTCTCCGAATCGAGAATCTCCGAGAACCGATAAAACCGAGACTAAGTGACCCAAACACATATGAACCTGTCAAAATTTGATTTTCTACCAGAATTAGATATAGTTAGGAAAAACACTTTATTCAAAAGCTAAATGTGAAGTTTTTGACCCCTTGATCCAAAGTGACCCTAAACCAGAAATTAACCGTTTGAGTTTTTCCCGAATCGAAAATTGTAAGACATGGAAGCGTTTGGTCTAACCGAAATACTAAAGATGGAGCTTGCTTGACCCTTTGACCCCTGAGTGACCCAAAAAACTTAAGAATGTACCAAATATAAATTTTCGAGAAATAAATAAAACAGTTAAATATTACTTAAATAAATTATATTTAAACCTCGAACTTTAAAAATTACGAATGTTGTTTAATTCATTTTGACCGAATTTGATTCACCTATAATTTTCATGAATTTTAGATCACAAACCTTTTTTTTTACAACTATTGACCTTAAACTGGCAGAAATACAGGTAATAAAAAGTAGGGAATGTCACGGGTTGAAATGAAGATAATGCGACGTGATGGGTTTAGGTTGAAAACAGATTTAAAGTATAATTGGTATGAAAGGAAAGTAAAAAACATTCAAATTTACAAACAGAATTTGAGGAAAAGTTAAAGAAGCGGGTTTAAGTCGAGGGTCTGAATAGAGAATACCTGCATCACGGGTTGTGAAAAAAAAATGAAATAGGCCATTGAATATGGTCGGAATTCGGAAGCAAACATAAGTTATAAGAGCTGGATCTTTGAATCTGTAAAATTTATATTTAAATTTATATCAGAAATGTAACGAAATATATTTGTTTTTGTCCAATTCTTAAAACCAGAAGTCCTTCGTCCGTACGTTGGGTTATCAGCTAGTGCATGAACAACTGAAGAGCTCTCTAGCTTCTTGTTCGGGTATTCTGTTACAATAATGCTTTGTATTTTGAGTGCGATCCTCAGTGCAAGGGTATTAGAAGAGTGTGTGAGTACTAGAAGTGTAAAGAAACATATACCTGCGAGCCTCTTCCATTTTGTTTCTATAAGGTTCTTCCCACGTGCACATCTTGAGAAGGAGCATCCCATTCAGAATTTCTGTCACAAGCCGAACTCGCTCATCCGTCCTCGTGGCAACTTGCGCTCGAAGTCTGCCGATAAACTTTCCCATGATTGCTGAAGGATCAGTCAAAACCAGCAGGATTTATTCGTAATATTGTTCATATAATACTACATATTTTAAGCAATTGATTTGGTCAGACCTGTGAAAGGAACCATAAGGATTTGGGAGAAGATGCCAACGAGACAAGCAGGTCCCGTGAATGTCCAGAGAATCAAAGTCGCCAGAACCAGTTGAACTGGGCAAACCACAATGTAGGGCAAGAAGGTCATGTTTCGGTCAAAACGGTTCACATCATTTGAAATTAAATTTGTCAGCTTCCCCACACCAGTTTCTGCTAGTGCCACTTGACTCAATTGGAGTGTCTGCAGCAGAGAATCTTTTTTTAGAAATGCCCTGAATACAAATTTTTATTTATTTGGCCGGGTTGAATTGTCAGATATGATGACGTATTACAAAGCGGAATGTTCAGTCAGTAGCGGAACACCACATTATTTGAATTTTCCACATGCGTTTATATTTAAAGATTATTCACAAATAAATTGACATTTACACTGGATAGAAATTAATATTACAGTCAGGGTTAGTAAATGCCTCGATATTTTCGAAAATATCAAAATACAATTTTAGTACACCCTGCAGCAAGCAAATTTCCTGGACTTCGTTCATATTCCTTACATGAGCACTATACGTGCTAACTAGCTCATAGGCAAAAACTAGAATTTGGGAGATGTGCGTTTACGAAATGTCTTCCGTTTTATGTGGAACTATATTGGATTGCGGATGAGTGAAATCGAAGTTTAAGCAAGCTCTGTTGCCAACGTTGCCAAGCCTAATGTTTCAAATTTTAATCATTCAGTCCAAGTTTAATTAACGTAAGATATTTACAGGATTTGTACACTATATTTAACTTTTATTTTATTTTTTTAAAGTGTATTAACTTTTAGCAATGTAAAATAAGCTCCACAGAGCTTGCGCGATCATGCACTGCGCTGATGAAATGCAGCGCTTTTTCGCGTGTCTCGACTAAATGTTCCAATATTGAACCAGATTTACTGACAGATTCTGTGGGGCGCTGTATTGAAATGTTAAATAGCATCGGGCCTAACCGTGAAACGTTTACAACATTATGCGCGCCTTGCATCACTGCTTCGCATGCGAGACTTGTGCGCATTTCAGCAATCCTCTTAATTTGTGAATTTAGTTACCTAAATAGCATTAAAGTATTTTGGGTGCTATACTAGAGCCAAATGTGCATTGAAAAAGAAGATTTGGTGATGTTGAATGACGGTAGCGCGCTTGTGCGCTTATCATATAATGGGTAAAATGTTCAAATAGTGAACCCAAGTTAGGGACAGGATCTGTCAGGCACTATATTGAAGTGGAAAACAGCATTTGAAATGAACCTTGAACTCTGAAAATGGACCCCGCGCGCTAGCGCGCATTTTGTCGAATGCTTGTAATAGTTCAATTTTAAGCTCCCTTTAGTGGAAGAATTTTTAAGTGGCTTGAAGTAGCAATAAATGTTGGAAGCGAGTATTCGTCTACGTAGAATGACCCTGGCGCGAATTCCCGCTAACTTGTTAAACTTGAAAAAATTGAATCCGAGTTTGTGACAGAATCGCTTAGACGCTATATTAAAGTGCAAAAAAGCGCTGGAAATAACTTTGGCAATATCGATTGCCGCTGCTTTTTCCATTATGTCGTTTTAATTTTGTTGTTCCAAACCAATCGTATTTACGCGTGTAGGATTCTAACCAAGAGTTCAGGATTACCGCAAATCACCGAATTTTGCCACTCCAAATATAGAAAATTTACATTAGTATTCGATAATTCAGTGAGGCTCAAGTCAACTGTCTCGAAGTGATCATTTACCCATTCAAGTGCATACCGCATGCAACACACCGCGGTTTCAAGTTCTGTATTTTCAGCATAATAGGCCGTGTGATCTTCAATTTTCTTTACATTGATGTCTGATCAAGCTCCCATTTACCTTCTCGTATGCCAAACTGACGAGAGAGACGCGAATGCGCATTCCGATTCGACATAGAATGTAGCTGGCTTGCTGGAACAGTAAGGTGCTTAAAAACGTGACAAGTACAAATAGAGCAGTAACAGAGTAGCCCACTAGGTCCGAGTAAATTCCATTCATGTACCGAATCAGTAGACCAAGCAGGATAGGAATGCTGATCCTAGACAAAAGAAGTACCAACCGAGTTAGCTGACGTACTCATCACATTTTGACTGACAAATGTACAAGAATAAGCTTTCTCTTTCTATCTGCACATCTTGTGATCATAGGTGCTTGCTGCTGACTCCGTCCGTGTTGAGTAAAACACGAAGAGAGCATGGCAACAACGCTAGTGCGACATAAGACAACATTTTGACAGTAAATGCTGTGAAAATGTGAATTCCGTAAAAATTTACTAAAATCAGTAGAAGAAAGAACAATTTTTGCAGTTGACAACTTGGAAATTAAGATTAAAGCAGGTTCAAATGTTTAGTTCCCCCTCGCAACCCACGCATTACGCGATCCGATCTTATTAAGTACGAAAAGATTCACTCGCAGTTTAGTCTTACCGAAGTACACATTGTTGAATGAAGGTGCAGAAGAAGGGAAAGAAATATTCGACACCAAACATCCTGACAAGCGCTCTGTTCAAGCTTGGCTTGGACAACGGAAGTTCATCTCTCCATAATTCTGAAATTCGACGGCCTAGTTCCGCTGTCGTGTGTTCTGGTGGCGTGGGGAAGACGCATTCCTGACTCACTTCTCGTTTGGACCCAGACCATATGACCGGCACAATCCAACTAAAAAAAAATTGAGAATCACATTCGAATTAGGGTTTTAATTCGTCTGTAAATACTTCCACAAGGACGAGAAGTCATTTTTCGTTGAGGGTAGTCTCAAAGTTTTACAACATTGTGATTTTATAGGCTAGCTGAAGCTAGCCCCTACTTTTCCATCGCACATTTTGAGGGATAGAAGCTAGCCCTGGATTTTGCAAAAACAAATTTAGCGCGTTGGGGATAATACCAGCAAAGGTTCCGTTACCAAAAAGCTTTAATACAAAATTCCCGCTCCGCGTGCTACAGCGTTGCCAAGTTCTTCGACTTCAAAGTCAACATGAAAGTGGATAAAATTGAAAGTTGTCGCAGCGCGCTAGGATATATACCAGCAAATGTCCCCTCGCCAAAAAGCTTAAATACAAAATTTCCGCGCCGCGCGCTACAGCTTTAGAAATTTATTCGATTCCACCAAGCGCTACAGCAATTCGACTTCAAAGTATTTGTTGGTATCTATCCTAGCGCGCTGCGACAATTTTCACGCTTTATTCAATTTCATGTTGACTTTGGAATCAAAATAAATTTTTAAAGCTGTAGCGCACGGCGCGGAAATTTTGTATTTAGCTTTTTGGCGAGGGAACATTTGCTGGTATTATTCCCAACGCACTGTAACAACTTTGAGTTTTATCCCTCACTTGCATGTTCAATTTGAAGTCGAATAACTTGGCAACGCTGTATCGCTCGGCGCAAAAATTTTGTATTTACATTTTTTGGTAAGGGAATATTTGCTGGTTCCAAACGCGCTGCGACAACTTTGAGTTTCATTCCCACTTTCATGTTGACTTTGAAGTCGAATACTTTGGCAACTCTGTAGCGTGCTGCGCGGGAATTCTGTATTTAAGCTTTTCGACGAAGGCACATTTTTTGGTATCAATCCCAACGGGCTGTAACAACATTGAATTTCATCCCCCACTTTCATGTTGTCTTTGAAGTCGAATAGCTTGGCAACAAGGCTGCGCGCGGCGCGGAAATTTTGTACTTAAGCTTTTTGGCTAAGGAACATTTGAAGGTATCAATCCCAACGCGCTGAGCTGCCTTTTACAGAAGTTGGGGCTAGCTTCTATCCCTCAAAATGTGGTATGGAAAAGTGGGGGCTAGGTTCAGCTAGCCGATTTTGTACTATGTCTGAAAATGCACATACCAAAAGAACAATCTTGAGACTAAGCTGGGGATGCGAGCTGGAGATTGATTTAGACTTGCACTTTGGTCTACAAGGCCCATTACAATCTCTATGGACCTGAGATTTTGAAATATTAAAATATTATTGAGTAGCTCAGTAAAAGCCACGTGTATCTATGCGATGTTCACTAGATAGTACTTAAAAGCTAAATTTATTATATATTGTTTAGAAAACTGGGATGCGTGAACTGTAGGATGTACTGGAAGTTGAAGAAGTCAGATGAAATCAAACTGGAAGGTGGAACTTAGGTTTTGGCCGAGACATCACGAGAGAGTCAACATTCAAGGAACACATATAACAACTAATACGTGCTTTTTTGCTGAATGTAAATGCAGAGAGTGTGGTGAGGTCAAAGACTTGATTCTTTTCAAACCCAGGCTGTAGAAACCTGCTTTGTTCTGATGTCTAGGGAGAGGTTTGCATGCACTGAATATGCTCCAAATATGCGACTGTTGTCCAAATATTATCAAAAAAGGCAGCAAAGCAAGTTTAGTTTTGAAATGCAACATAATATACAGAGGTGGGCAACATACAGTATCTTAAAAATACGTATCTTAAAATACGTATCTTAGATACATCTCAACGGCAAAAATTGTATCTTAACTTGTATCTTGTATCT
>JAQFXZ010001423.1:0-12113 GCA_034694025.1 Ceratophysella scotica | reverse complement strand
TACTTACACTCGCTCACACTCAGGTACCCGTTAGAGTTTTTTGTGATGTTTTCTTCACTTTCAGCGTTACTTGCAATGCCAGGTCAAGCAAACTATGCGGCAGCCAATAGATACTTAGACGCACTGGCACACTATCGTGTGGCTATGGGATTGAAGGCAACGACTATCAACTGGGGTAAGCATTTTGAGGATAAAACTTAAGTAACAGCGAATAGTAGTCACTAAAAAGAAAAAAAAATTCCAGGCGGGTGGAGTGATGTTGGTGTTGCAGCACACTTGGCAACTTCAATGGAGGCGCTCACCGGAGTTAGGATGATCACACCTGCACAAGGAATCGCTGCACTTGAAAGTATCATGCGCTCAAAGGAAGTTCAAGTGGCCGTTGGAGAGGTTTCGGATTGGAAAGTCACAAATCTCGTGGTCACCCAGGGACTGTACTTAAGCGAAATGAAATCCGAGAACGCAAGTGATAAGAAACTTGAGAACTATAGCCACCTAATTGCAGAGATAAAAGAGGCTAATACGATAAAAATGCGAGAAGACAAGGTTCAAGTGTATATAGAGGCTATACTAAAGAAAACTTTGAGCCTTCGTGAGAGCGATGTATTGGATATTGAACAGAAATTCTCGGAAATGGGAGTGGATTCTCTTATGGTGATGGAAATGAAAAATCAATTTCAGGTCATTCTTGGAGCTCAAACTTTGAGCATTATTGAGCTTCAAGAGAATCGAACAATCAAAAAACTTGCCGAACATCTTGCTCAGTTGATGAGCGCATCAACAGATGATAAACCTACTCAGCAGTAATTTAGTGTCAGAGCTTTAAACTGGTAGTTTCCATCTAATAAATGTTCTTAGATTCACGAAAACATTACTTGATAGGATCTAGAACTAATTTGAATGTTCTTGGTCAAAATACTGAAAAACCTGGCTCCAAGTTTATGCCCTATGGGTTTTAAAATTAGCTAGCTAATCTTTAAAATTGATTTAGTTGTGCGATGGTGGTAATTGGAAATAAATAATTGGAAGTAAATAGAATCAGTTTTAATTCGTTTAGCCTGAATTTACCCATAGACACCTTTAGAGTAGCCGGCTTATCTAGAACGAATATGCAAAAATTTGAATGATCCGGGATAGTTGCAATAAATAGTTTTCCAGTCAACGCGATAGTAGTTCTAAATTCTTCGCCCCAACTTCCTCGTCTGGACTATTGAATACGATGAATGGGGGCATTGAATTTGCTGTAGCTGATATCAGTTGTGGCAGCGAAGAGTTGATATCACCCACCTTCTGTAATATAAATTAAGGTCCTCATTAAGGGAATGCGTTTAGATGAAAGGATTTATTCTAAAGGCTATGGAACAAGGTAAAATATAGCACCTGTTGCAGTTACCCAAAATTTCGAAAATACTAGCTAAATTGCAACATCTAACCTAACACAGAGCATCGAGAAACTTATGAAATGGTAAACACACTTCCAAAATTGAATTTCTTGTCAAAAAAATGGGTAAATACACTGCGTGGTTTATAGTCTGTGCATATTATAATATGTATCCACTTCACTTACAGATTCTCAGCTATTAGTACAATTCTTGAATCAAACAAAATACGCAAAGGAAGAAGTTTTTAAGAATCCAATAAAAACAGTTACAGAAAGTTGTAGATTGGTTATTCCTCAGTTTGTTGAAAAAAATAACCGAGACTCTAGGATCAGTATTTTAGGAGGCGATCATTTTTCCCAACTCAACTCATTATGGAGCTGTGTCATTAGTCCAAAGGTAAAGGAGACCCTTAAATACAGATCAATGTAATATGAATGGGGCCTGGAAATGTCATGCTTCACACTCCCTTAACTAAATCAAAACTGATAGTTTCAGCATGTAAACGAGAAAGGCATATAAGGTATATAAGGTATATAAAGTATAGCTAGTTGCTGGAACGCCAACGAAAAAAAAAACACATGAGTTTGCTCATTATAAATTTAAATAAGAATTTGTCTGCCGTGCTTGCAAGTGGCGAAACTGGAATCCTATGAATATGAATAAATGTTTTAAAATTTTTATATAACTCGTCAAAATTATTCACTGTAATTCCAAATTGGATTTATTATTGCAACACAGCAGCATGCGCGATTCAGTTGCAAAATGAACAAGAATAAACCCTTCCAAAAGATGCAGGTGGCCTGGCCTAAAATATCATACTAACGATTATGCAATTCATTTAAAATACGATAAAATACGACACATGTTGAAAACATGGCATTCACTCTTGCAGGTTGTAAAATAAGAACAAAACATTTTGGCGACAACAGAAATAAAGAAAAGGCAGGCTAGTTTCCCAGGCTAATGCTTCAGATTCATTTCTGTCATGCTAGGTTAGGCTTTCGTCAATGTTTTAGTATAACCGCGCGCCTACTTGATTACATGATCATTTAAAGATTAGCCTAGGAAATATTTTGACTTTTCTATATATTGTTAAAAATTGTCCAAAATTGTTAAAAACTTTTGAATCAGATTTCGTAATCAAATAAATAATTATCAATTCTCACAGTAGAATAGAAATGTAAAACAATATAAAACAATTTAAAGAGAATTCCTATGGAATGACAAGTTCCGATTGAGAGTGTGTAGTTTTTGTCAATGAGTTTCCATGCCAGCGGTCCAAGTAGCACACCTGGATCCACATTTACCGTATTCGATGTGGTGTCAATTGAGACATTTGCAAAATTATGGAAGTCAATTATCAGAGATTTGTGATCCCCATATGCATACTTGGCGTAGGAATGACCACCACATTTTGGCACCACCCTCGTACTGTAGGATCGAGCGCAATATACTGTTCCTTGAACTTGAAGATTCGTTTCTGGAAGGACGTACATCATGGGTTCTTTGTTTTCGTAGTACAGATTCCATTGATAAATTAAAACGAGGTATGTTCCACGTGTGGTTGGTCTGTCTCGCAGAACAACTTGGTTTGCTTCAAATCCTTGATTAAGTAGGCAGGATTCTACATCTTCTGCCAATTCAAATTCATCCTTTGTTTTAAGTCTGGACTCTGAAAAATTGAAGAATAAAAAATATAAATAATGATAAGTTCACCATTAGCGCCAGCGCCTAAATACGTATTTCCACCGATGAGCTTTTAAATGATGATAGCCTTCATTTCCATATTCGCTGGCTATCTGGAGCTGGAATTACTCCAAGTATTTTAGGTTTTGAGCGCAAATACTATTCTTCTTCAATGGAAATAGAATAAAATCATAACTTTAGGCTTCCATAAAATAAGTGACGCCACGAATATTACACGCAAAATGGTGTTTTCCCGCAATTGGCAGAAAATTCAGATTGCCAATTACTTGCCTAGTTTTTCGGTAGAATATTCGGTCATTGTCTGAAATATCTCTGTTGTGGATTGGGTTAAAATGTTGCTGTGGTAGAATTTTCTATTGTTTCCAAATGCTAATTTCTTCATTTACGGTCTATAAATATTTTGCCACTAATGGTGCTATTAGCCGCCATTGACCGAATTATGGAGTCCTCTGTTACTAGTCCAACATTTGATCCATAGAATACATTGGGTTACTCAGTATGCAGAAATCAGCTATTCGATGTATCAATAAAAATGATTCAAATTCATTTCATTTTTTAAATAATGTTCTGTCTGTGAAACATTTTCTTTTATTGCAGTATTTCCCAAGAATTTGTAAAATCCGCCCTGGGTTTAGTTAAACATATATATTTATATTTAATTGGTTTAAATATATTTCATGTATAGTAGTTATATTTAATGTATATTTGAGTGGTTTCTTCCTGATATTCTATTCTTCGAATGAAGAACACGAAACAATGAAGAACTTACAAATGCTAATTGTAACTAAGCTGACCTTAGTTTGTTGACCATCTCTCTAAAAAAAAATGGAAAAATCCTGTTTGATGATAAAAAAAATTCGGAATATTTAAAAAAAAATTATTGTCTCCGACTCCAATATAATATACGTACGTCTCAAATATTTACGTAATATAAAATGAAATTAAAATTACCACCTGAGTTTTCAACTCCTTGAACGTTAAGGCTCCAAGCACTATCAATATTTTGAAGTATAAACGTGAGAATGAATGAAAGTAACCGCATCTCAATGGATCTAATAGCTGCCAGATATTGCAGTAACTTTAATAATGCACCCCAGTATATAGAAAAGTTAAAGCATCAAACATAAAGAACATAAATTAGAACTTCGTGTCGGTGTATGCCGGAAATCGGTACACAATTTAGTGTAATTTTTAATTACCCTGCAAACAAATATATCTACTTTTAGTTATGAAAATGACCAAGTTAAGACAAAATTAGAAGATAAAAACGTCTTATCGTATTTTGGTCTTAGATACGGCTAATGATGGGGTTGGCAGATGTGATAGTGGAATTTATTTTCAAACGGAGCTTTTAATGCGTGTTGATAGTACGCTTTAATCGTGTGCCATTTTAAATTCCATTAGTCGGTCCTTCTGCTGTGCCTCCTGCTACACACGCGATACTAGTAGCCACAAAAAAGCAGTCAGAATGAACACAATAATTAATGTATGAATTGCAATTATGAATAATTAATTAGTATTTTAATTTGTGATTGTAAAGTGACGATCACTGTGTTAAGGAGTTCATGCTGTCAAGAGGAAATTTGTTGACATTTTCGTAATATTTTGATACTTTTTTACCAGAAAGTCACTAAGATAAACTTGTGACCCGTTGAGTATGACCTCGTGACTTCGTGACCTCGCTGATCCCAAGTACAAACAAATATGTTCTTGTGAATCAAATAGCTTATGTTAAACTTTTTGGCCAATCAGTTGAGTATTAGTCGAGTTATCGTGTTATTGTAGCTAGCTTAGCAAGATGATCCAGCCGAATCTTCGTGTACTCTCTAATGACACTTGACCAGTTCCATATCAATAACACGGGTTGAACCAAAATAGTTGTGATCTTCAGATCAAGGACTTCAGTGTCTCAACTCGAATTTTCTATTGATTCTGTATTGTGTAATAGTAGTAATACTCGCTAAAGTGGAAACTTCCGAATTTCTGAATGAAGTAATTTTTGAACTTAACAGTCTCTTAAAACTTTTACCAGAAACAAGGTCTCTCTCATCCTATATTGTAAATTGAATATCATAAAAGTATTGTTAATTGTCGTTCAGCTCATCTCACAAACCCTTGACAATGAATATTCCTAAAACTTACATTTTAACAGAAATACAAATCCAGATTTGAGGAAGGAATTGGAATTACACAAATAACTTTTTTACTAAAATTGTATTTTATTTAAAAATAAAACAATCTGTAAAAATTTCTTTTTTTTTTACTAGATTCTAGATAAATATTGATTTCGATAAAGTTGATCTTGAATATCTTGTCACCATTGTTTGCAAATTGCAATCTGTAATTTGACGTGGCGGCGACACTATTCGCCATTTACAACTATGGTTCCAAAAACTGGCGGTATAGACTCCGGATTATAAAAATAATTCTCGGGATCGAATTTCTTTTTAATTTTCACCAGGCGTTTTAAATTAGCTCCGAAAAATCTCGGAAGCGGATTGTCAAGTTCTTCGTCCACGTCATTCTGGTAACTTGCGTTGTGGTGCATTAGATCTAAAGTCATATTGTATAGTTTATGAAGAAAGTCGAGTCCTTTGGTCACCTTGGTCGAATCGAGAGCGTGAGGTCGACAGACTGGCTCATCGGATTGCATCTGCAGGTGTACAAAGGACTCTCCGTAACATGCACCTTCGAATGGGAGAGAAAGTTGGAATAAATGAATAGAAACCTTGTAACTTCCTGGGTTTCTGTGCACGAGGGCCATGTCACTCGGTTTGAAATTACTTATAGCTCCACCAAACGGCAGAAAGTCTATGAACACTATATCCGGTATTTCCATAATCAGCTCACTAAGTTTTTGAACATCCTCGTCATCAAGTATTTTCTCGGAAATAAAAGCCTTCACTTTGTGTGCACTTGGACCGTCATAGAAGTGTTTGTTGGTTCTAGGGTCATCTGCGTCATTGGGATTAAAAAATGGACTGTTTCTGATATCAAGAAAAGCAGCGTAGTCTTCAACCTTCGTCGATGAATTAAATGCTCCAGATGGGAAGAGACTCAGTGCATCTTGCGTCCCAAAATCATTCACTCTATTGGGCCAAATTACTTCGTAAACGGACACCCTAACCTGATCTGTATGAATCTCAAGGCCGCAGCTTATTTCGTTTGGAGGGTTGTAAGCTGTGAGTTTCATGTATGCAGATAGGATTTCTGGAATTTGATTTAACTTGTAGTATCTAAACGCAGAAACCACGTTTGGCAATACGGTTGGTGGTGGGAACTGGAATTTGTAGCGAGTTACGATTCCGAATGCTGCTCCAGCTCCACCTCCTCGCACTGCCCAGAAAAGATCCTTGAAGTAAACGTTGTTGGCAGTCAGAATCTCAGCAGATGGCGTCACAATGTCAACTTCCGTCAGATAGTCAACTATCATTCCATAGGTTCTCGGCACTCTTGGGTAACCTCCACCAAGCGTCGTAGCTGGAAAATGAAAACGCTATAATTCCCTGTTTCACTCTATTTGAGGGTACAATGTAGTCCCCGTAAAATCAAATTTTCAGAACTTCCCCGTCAAATTTTTTCATTATCGTCGTAAGCCCGAAGGAGGATACCAGGGCGAGGGTTGTTTCAAAAGGGTTTTTTACTGGACTTAGATATTCTGTAAAACTTATAAAAAAGGCACAAGAAGTTTTGAATACTATTTTAGTCAACAATGTTTTTTAACATTTTCTGACCAACTTTTTACTTAAAGTTAAAGTCCATGGTCGTATCAGCTATTCAGGTTTCTCGTGCAACCTATTTAAAAGTTGCAAATAGAACGGGTTGCCCTGTAGAAGGGTTCCGAGTGAGGCCATTTTTGGTAATCATACAAAGGCATGACAATTTCCTGCGAAAGTAGGCGCCACTTATCAACTTGGCCACTCTAAATAACGGAGCCGTAAGTCAAAGTTTTGGCCTATGGTCTTGGGTCCACATTTTGAGTGCTTGATGAAATGCATGTACCTTAGGTAGAAGTACCTTCTTCCGCCATATACGGAAAACCGCGTTGAAAAACAGCATGTATGCTGTCTCTATTAACGTACGTGTCGGTACTGGCCCCAAAGGCCAAATTTTATTATATCGTGTGCACTACATGGGGATTTCGTTTGAAACTTTTACTAAAAGCAGGATATTCCGCATATGCTCAATCCTTAAATTTTTCGGGGCAAAGTTTCCAGAGGCAAATGTTTTGAATTTTTAGTAAAAAAACGGCTTGTTCGAATTAAGTTTTAATAAAAAAACTGTATTTTCTGAATATTTCTTCCAAATTAGCATTTGGTGAAAGCTTCGTATCACGTTTCGAAAATTGGTAAAAACTTTTGAATCAACCCTCGTAAGCAAATATGTCATTATCAATTATCACAATATAAATAATTGAGTTACCAATTCCTACGGAATGACAAGTTCCGATTGATAGGGTGTAGTTTTTGTCGATAAGTTTCCATGCCAACGGCCCAAGTAGCATACCTGGATCCACATTGGCCGTATTGGCTGTGGTGTCAATTGAGACATTTGCAAAATTCTGGAAGTCAATTATCAGAGATTTATGATCTCCATATGCATATTTGGCATAGGAATGACCTCCACATTTTGGCACCACCCTCGTATTATAGGATCGAGCGCAGTATACTGTTTCTTGAACTTGATGACTCGTTTTTGGAAGAACGTACATCATGGGTTCTTTGTATTCGTAGTACATATTCCATTGATGGTTCAATACAAGGTAAGCTCCACGTGTGGTTGGTCTGTCTCTCAGGACAATTTGATTTGCTGCGAATCTGTGATTAAGTAAGCAGGATTCCACATCTTCAGCCAATTTGAATTCTTCATACATCTTAACTCTTGAATCTGAAAAAAAAAATGAAGAATGGAATATATAAATAACGACGGTCATTGGTTTAAATAGTGCACCAATAGCTTCAGTCCCTAACTACTGTATGCATTTGCGCTGATAACATTTAACTAATGGCTATCCTTCGTATCTAGATTAGCTGGTTATCTGAAACTGGAATTTTTCCAAGTGACTCAAGCTTTGCATGCAAATATACTGCTTCGATTGAAATAGGATGAAAGTTCAAGTTTGAGCTACCACAAAGGACCACGCACTGAGGTAATGGCCGCGTGGCCACCTGTCGGATTTGGCTGAAAATTTGAAGATTTGTTTTTTAGATCATACTTCATACTGATCAATTTTGCTATTGGGGTCACAGGGTCATCCAATTGGGGTCAACTATACTGCTTTTTCTGAACTAAATCAGAACGAAGCGTTTGACACCTCAACTGACCCTGCAGCACTTCCCAGTGTCGAGATAAGCGAACACAGACGGACAGATGGACCGAAGCACACTGCAAAATATATAAGAGATTCAGCCGAATATTTTACTAGGAATGGCTTGTTTAGCCGCCATTGACGGAATCGTAGAGCCCCTCTGTCACTAGCCGAACATTTGATCCGATAAATACTGAGAAATCCAATATGCAGAAACTAGCCAAGCTAAAAGTGACACTTAATCTACATTTACTAAATTACTTTTCACGCAGCAGTAAAATACCGGTAGGTATACCTAATATTTAAGTGGTTTTCTCCTGATATTCTTGGCATACGAGGGTCATTTCATAAGTCCTGTCGCATCTTTCTTCTATTACAACTTTTAGAGGCAAAATCCAGTGTTGTTATTTTCCCCACCCCAGTTGGGGATTTGGGGGAAAACGTAGGGTATTTGGGGAAATAGTAGAAAAGTGTACAACTTGCCGCATTTTCAACTATAACCTTATATGGAACTTCCTTGAGAGATATTGTTACAGAGTGTGCACATACGGATTTTTAATAGCTTTGCGGCATATAAGTGTTGGTATTGTTATAGTCATTTCGTTTGTAATTCATAATTATCATCTCATCTGGAATTTCATCAACTGTTCTCGACGTCCTGTCATTCAATCCTTTGATTTAAACCATCTAAATCTAAAACGAGTTTTTACTGGCACTAACTCAGTTCGCACCGACACTGGCTCAGTTCGTACTGGCACTATATAGCTTAGCTCGTACTGCACTGGCTCATCTATCTGGCATATGCAGTACTGTGACGAATTAGTACTTACCATTTAATACTACATGTTGCAGTGCAGTCATTCAAAGTATGACAGGCGACAGGTTATAAGATATTTGTTGTACGGTATCAATGATGAGAGTAAGAATGTTCTGAATTATGAAGTATGTAATGCAAACGAATAATCAAAGAGATATTAATGTGTCATTGTTATTAGATTCACGATTTACTATAAATTCATTAAATTTGTGCAAATTCAAATTTCAAGCAATATACACACAACCGGTAAAATATTTCCGCAGTCTCAAATTGCCTCAAACCAAATTAGATTTGTTTATATATTTTAAATTTTTCCAAAGAAAACCCCAAACCCAAATTTTCGCACCGACCAATACCCCATTTTCCCCACTGGGGAATTTGGGGTTCACAACACTGGCAAAATTGGACAAACTCTGAATTTACTCATTTTGACCCTTGACATTGATGAACTTATCGCGCCTATTGATTTGGCGAGATTTGACTCGTAACTAGAATAGTTAAATATTCGTTCGTCAGAGGGCTTTTTGCCGCATTTTCAAGGAGAATTTTTGAGGTGGTGCTTCTTGAGATGGATAACCAGTGAATATTGATTTAGACAAGAAACACTTTACGAACATGCGTTCGCCCTATGAGTTTAATGAAATTGGACCCACCAACCACTCAGTTATAAAGTTTTGACCTGTTAAGTGACTCGGTGACGACTTCTAATGCATTTCGTATGCAATTTGGTCAGTATTAAAATTTGTCCCAGCCTAGAAACAGAAAAGCCTGTGTTTGGGGTACACGTAACGCAAAATCTACCATACATATGGGCCTCATAGCAAATGTCAACTGGTCTTTCAACAAAATATGGGTTCAGAGTGCAATTTTAAATGACTGTGATTTTGGAAAAGTCTTTCTCTGTATGTGTCTTTGTGTCAAAATCATGGATTTTATTTGAATTCTAATAAGTTGCGATGGAATGAATATTTTGCAAATTTTCTGATAACTTAAACATCATCTATCCCGCTATCAATGGTAGGATATCAGGTGGAAATTCATACGTTCTGACCAGATATATCACCTATTAAACACGCGGCAAAAATGAAATGACCCTAAGCTAAAGCTATATCTTAAAAAACATTTGATGGTGTCACCAGTTTAAAATACGTCCCTAATATTTACATAATATAAAATGAAATTATAATTACCGGTTGAGTTTTTAAATCCTTGACCGTTAAGGCTCCAGGCACAAGCAATATTTTGAAGTATAAAAAAGAGAAGCATTGAAATCAACTGCATTTCAAAGGATCAAAAATCTGCCAGATATTGCAGTAGTTTTAGTAATGCTCCCCAGGAATATAGAAAATTAAAACATCAAACATAAAGTAATCGTCGGTAATTGGTACACAGCCTAGTGTAGTTGTTATTCTAAAACACTTGATTAACTGAAGACGAATATCAGATGCGTCTGAGAACACTTCAACAAACTAATTGTAGTCTCAATGACCTACACATATTAAATACTAACCCTGGATACGAATATATATCTTCTTCTATTGGTAGTGAAAATGACTATGTTAAGACAAAAATTACAAGATAAAAATTACATATCTTATTTTGCTCTATGGTCTCAGATACGGCTAATGATGGGGTTGGCGTTGGCAAATGTGATAGTGGAATGTATTTTCAAACGGAGCTACTAATTCGTCTTGATATTACGCTTTAATCGTGAGGTACTTTAAATTCTACTAGCCGGTTCCTGCTAAACACGCGATATTAGTAATCACAAAAATGCAGTCGAAATGAACACACTAAATAATGTATCTTTTGCAAGTATGAATAGTTAATTAGTATTTTGATTTGTGATTGTGAAGCAAAGATTACTAAGCTAATTAGTTCATGTTGTGGGGACGAAAGTTGTTGATATTTTGGTACTAGCTGCCTACTAATCAGTGTTTAGCACTGATCTGTGTATTGAATCGAAATTTCATTCCCTTCATGCCCCCCAACTATCGCCCACCCTATTGACCCCGTCCAACTTTCGCTCACCCTATTGTTCCCGCCTAACTTTCGCCCACTGTGTTGTATGAGCTCATGTTGTCAAGACGAAAGTTGTAGACATTTTGACTAATCAGTGCTTAGCACTGATCTGTACATTGAATGGAATTTTCATTCTTTTCATGTCCCGTCCAACTTTTGCGCACCCTATTGTTCCCACCAACTTTCGCCAGTTTGCAGATAAATTGTTCCTGTTTCTGCCAAAAAAAAAATATAGCAAAGCAGACTGTTTATTTCTACTCAAGCTGGTTCAATCGATGAGTTTGTTGTTAAGAAATCAAGAACTGTGAAAGACTCTGAGACTGCCGTTTTAGTAGTTTCAGATCCAGGTGATTGGAACCCGTTGTTTTGGTACATAGTTGGTGCGCTAAGTAGTCAGCTCTGTTAGGATTGGACCTATTCGTTGGAATGACAAAGACACGGCGTACCCGCTTGACGCAAATCACACAGTATATTTCTATGTTGAAAAAAGCAGAACGGAGAAGTTTTGATTCAAGAATATCAATCAAATATGGTTCAATGTTCTTCAACCTAAACATCTTATTAATAGGATGTTTAAAATACTTTAATTTAAAGTATGATTAAATAATTTTCCGACGTAATTTGAAGATTAATGGTGATGGAGATAAATTAAGTATGTTTCCAATTTCAAAGTGTCAGTGTGTTTCGCAATCCATCATTTTCATCATCATGGAGGGTGTCTGATTGCGTTTCTGTTGACTAATATAACTCATTGTTTGAAAATAATATGTGAATCCTCACGCAAAATTACCACTTGCCATTTACGATTCCCTGAACTTTAGGCGAAACGACGTTAGGCGAAATCAAAATTGGAACCTTAGGCGAAATGAATTTCATC
>JAQFXZ010001422.1:0-12123 GCA_034694025.1 Ceratophysella scotica | reverse complement strand
TCCCAAATCCCGGCTCCTAGCTCGGGACAAGGGTGCGTATGTCGTCCGACTTGGGCCCGTCTGACACGGTGGTCACTTCGGCCCCTTCCCCGTCCGATGCTCATCACTCGAATCATACAGTGACGGCACTGACGACAACAACGGACTGGAGACCCTACACCTACGAACACCCACTCACAGCAGCCACCACAGCCATGCTCAACATTAGCGGCTCCATCGATGACCCGTCCACTGGGTTCGGAATCCTCTACGACTACCATTACGGCAAACTAGGATCCGCCTCTGACGTCATCAAATCCGAGAAAACCCTCACAGCTGATATCTGGTCGTAAGTTACGGTGTAAACACACCAAACTCGTTTTCCCTAACCTTGGTCTTGGTCCACTTTCATTCATACGCCGCTGCTGGTCCAGACGAGGGCAAGCATGATGAGCCAGAATTTCCTGTGCCTCTCGGGTTATGGTCTGGTCATGAATGAAGGGCCTATTAGTAGATTGAAGAGTCAGAATGATAAAGCAGTTTTCTGGGGCTAGACAGAAAAGGAAGATTAGAAACAAGAAATTCATAGTAAAACTTTATTAGGAATGGTTCATTCCGGTTTTTTCCTTTTTTCCCGTTTGAAAAAACGTGAACTGGACTGGACTGGAGAACTTGACCTTATAAAGGCAGAGGGTTCAGGATCAGGAACGACCTGGCCTGGCCTCACTCAATGAAAACTAGTTGATCTTTTTTCCCAAACTTGAGGAGGTCAGACTCGTTTTGTGTATATTTAATAATACGTGCCCACTATTTTTATACGTTGGAATTTTCGGAACCACTTTCCATTTCCAAAAGACGAGCACGCGACAGGAGCTTAAATACAAAGTACAATAGTCACAAGACCAGTCCTTCAACTCCCAGGCCAGGCTTATGCACAATGCACCCAATGTACTACTGGTACTGGCTTGACTGCAAGACCCGCCGTCTGGTCTACCTTGATCAACTTCCCACCAAAAACAGGAATTTAGTGCAGGATTTGTTACCAGGTCTCTATTAGGGAATGAGGATTTAGTTGAAATGTTGAAATGTTGAAGTGCAATACCTGATTTTCCTCTACAACCGGCATTCACTGCACTTCATGTCAAATCAACTATTTTGTTCCTTGTTTATGTGTACGTGTATTATTAAAAGGTGCTTGGCTTCACCGCAAAACTACATTAATACAATTTACACTCGTCAATACATGCTTTGCGGAAACAATGGAACTGGTTTCTTTCACTGCACAACATTTTCATTCATAAGCTCGACAGACTACAGTTGGCTAGAAATTAAGAATAAAAATTACAATCAAAACAGCTATTTTTTGATTGATCAGCTTTAAATGGTCAACATTCGGTTTTGATCAGTATTGACTTTTTTTTAAAAGCAAGTTGGCATATGAGTCGTTCCGATTTTGCAGATTTTGTATGACTTGAGTGTAGAACAATAGCTTGCAAGAGAGAATTGCATTTTAGGGCTGAAGGATTGTATTGCAGTTCCAATTCTTTTAAATTTTAAAAAACACCGGGTTTTAGTGGCTCATTTTACTGCCTAATTTTGTATCAGGCTAATTAAGATTTTACAAATTTTGTAATCAATGAATCTGGATTTTGCTAATTATTTGATCATTGTTTATTTTTTGCTTGTTTTTGTATTTTTGCAATGGCCAAGTCTGAATCCCGATTGTATATTTTGAAATTGTACATGGCAATTTGTATTGAATGGAAGAGAAGTTGTCATATTTTTAGTTAGGTTAGGTTGTGCTAAAACGAGCGTTTTTATATGGCAAGTTGCAGATATTCCCAGATATTTCCATTTACGATTTCAACATAAGCACAAGCAGCTCGATTTTTAAAGTAATAGACCGAAAAAATAGACATAACAAATTTCATTTTTATTAATAAGATTTAAAATTATGATGTAATTATTTTTAAAATGATTTCTCATTTTTTATTTTTTATTTATTGATTGAAAGCCATTAAATTTGCAACATTGAACGCCGTAGTGGACGAATTTTGGTAATGTTAGCAGTTCTATGACGCGTGACAAGCGTTGCTGCCAGTTTCGTAGCTACTGAATTTGAATTTTGCGGTTTAAACCGCAAATAAGCAAATTTGAATTTGATATAATTTAAATTTCCATTTAAATTTTCATAAATTCCAAACAGCAACTTGCACATCGCCCCGATATGTATATATACTACAATATTTCAAATGATCCCGGGATTTCTTGCATGCATTTTGAAAACTAGCGTTTCAAACTTCCCCCGTATGCTTTATAGCAAGCCCATTAGCCTGATTCTTTCAAAGGTCATGATAGTCATTCATGACTCAGGATGCATCCAACAATAGGCTTGTTTTCCTCTGTAGTTTGACCCGGGCTTGGCAGGCAATAAAACATTTTATTTCTCAAGTGAGCACTTGCATGCGAAAGCTCACACCAGCAGGGCCTATGGTCTATGGTGCACGTGGGTGAGTTATGATCTGAAACATAACATTAGCATAAGAATGACATGACATGGATGATATTTCTTCCGTCGTTGGACATCTTCTTTTCTGAGTATAAAAGTTGAGAAAACGCGACTACAGAAAAAATTAGTATTCAGAAGATTGAGTCTTGAATCCGGCATTTTTATTTAATTTTCTTTTTGCATGTGTCCGAGTCCATTACAATAATTTACACATTAATATCCCTAGGCTTGGTTCTTGGTTCTTGGGTTTTCAATTTTGATTGCCCATTCAATCAACAAAAGTTCAAAATTAAGAATGTTTTGTGCTTTTTAATCAAAATTACGACCATAATATAAAAAAATATATACGATAGGATTCCGTGCCAACACGCACTTTGGCTCAGGTTACATTCTCCATCCCAGCCTATTTTTACACAGGATTAAGTTCCATTTATCTCTAATCTGGTCACATCGTTTCGTTACTGAAATTGAGATTAAAACCCAAACCAAGCCAGGGAAGATGCATGCGAGGTTGGATGTTGATGTTGGACAATTTTTGTGGGAAGAAAAAGGAAACGCAGAGGCTCGTCTTCGTGATCTCCAATGCCCTGTTGCGTGTTATTTTAGAAGGAAACGAAAGAGATTCAAGAATTGTGAAATGTCACACAATGATATCACGTTTGTAGAAAAAAGTGTGAGCAGTTCTAATGTTACAATTATTGGGAAAGTTTGGATTTTTATAATAATCGTTTAATGACATCCCATTATGCTGTATTCCTTTAATTCCGAATAAAATCGTTCTGCGCTCAGCTCATTAGAAGAATTTTACTGTTCTATTTTGCTGGGCTGGTCTCTGGACCGACATGACACCAACACCAAGCCAAGGTACCTGTTGCATTCGATCTCGCGTAGAAATATTGTATTTTGGTTTTATACGTTTTATAATACCATACCACATACCATCATGACACGATAGTAGTGCTCTGCGTTCTCTTACTTTTTGTTTTATTACCCTTATATTTTTTTTTGCCTGTTTAAAACAAACCTAACGATAACGATAGGCAAATGTTGGTTGGGTTTGATAAGGCACATAAATTTTAGTAGGGAAAAAATACCCAATCCGCCATCTCATGAATATGCAAATGATCACCCACTCAAAGTGTATTTTTTTTTTCGCAAAGAGAGCTTCAAGATGAAGACTAGCGTTAAAATTTGTGTTGATGCTCGAGGCTATTTCATCGTTCACCACAAGTGATTCAAGATACTGGCATGAGGGCTACTTTTATTGATGTGACATTTGACAAGATGAAGATAGACGTTGAGGGTTATACGTTATACGTTATATTAGATAATGTAAGCCTCTACTCAGTTCCTGGGCTGGTCTGTCCGCGGCAGCTTGGGTTGGAATGGAATGGGTGTTGAAAACTTGGTGGCCTTCCAAATCCGAATTTTGTATTTAAAATAGCAAACTATCTTGAATTTGGTGAAAATTCCGGATTACATATTCGCAAATTTCGATATTCTTCTACTTTTGGTACACTTTTTTGAATTTTATTAACATATTTTTGAACTTTTAGAGCAATATACTTCCTCTTTTTACAAGCACACTTGTATTCCCCTTTTTCTATTCAATTTCCATTGTTTTTTTTTCTTTGTTTTGTTTTTACTATCTCATCTTGGAATCGGATTTTCAAAAATTCGCGGCTTTTTATTTGTAATTTGATGCTTCTCAACAATTCTTCCGTTTTCCTACAATTACCTCAATAAATTTCGCCCAAAGAATTGTCATGTTTCATTTTTGTATAAAACGAACGAGGTTTTGGTGAACATTTTAGTGCATTAATCAAATTTTGAATTAATCATATATTTGTCACATATTTCTATGCATTACCTATTTAAAAAAAAAATTTATATTACAATACAATCCTTTATTCAGGTTTCCACAGAATAAACCTGTTTTTATTTTTGGTCATATTTTAGTCCAAAAATCGCATCGTTGTATAGGTAATTTAGTGCATTAATGACATTTTTGGAGCATATTTTAGGCTACTAGTTGCATATTTGTTGCATTAATCGCATTTCTGGTGCATTAATCGCATTTTTGGTGCATTAATCGCACTTCTGGTACATTAATCGCATATCTGGTGCATTATTCGCATTTCTGGTGCATTAATCGCATTTCTGGTGCATTATTCGCATTTTTGGGGCATTAATCAAATCACATTTCTGGTGTAATAATCGCATATCTGGTGCATTAATCGCATTTATAGCCTGGTTAATATTTTAGGGCATTGATCGCATTTGTGCATATTGGAGTTCATTAATCGCATTTGTGTATATTGGAGTTCATTAATCGCATTTGTGCATATTTGAGTTCATTAATCGCATTCTTGGTGCATGATTTAGTTTGCTAATCGCATTTGGTTACGGTGCATATTTTTATAGGTACACAAATAGCAGTTTTGGTGCATAGCTTGCTCAGTGCATATGAGCCGGGCATAAGACCCATCTGCGCTCAACGCAAATGTCCATCGTTCACATGAGAAACACGTCTTGTCACTAAACCCTAATGTCCCTACCTGCGAATGTTAGTGTCAAATATCAAATATGCCAAATACCAACTCAGGAAAATAGTGGAAAAGTCATAAAATTACATTTCAGTAATTATGGTAATGAAGTCTGAACCAGGTGAAGAAGAGACCTGATTAGTTGGTAATACTTGGCTCAAAAAAGGTACATAAAAAATGAAGAAACAGACTTTTTGTTTTTAACCTACAGATTCTACGAAGCTGAAGCTCAATATATTTGATCAGATAAGAGACATAGGGAATGGAATACGTAATCTTAAATAATCCTTATTTTTTTCCACCTCTTCTTCTGAGCCTTGTTTACGCTGGAATTTATTATTTGAGAAGGGGACATTAAGGTTACATAACATGGAATGAAATGAACAGATCTCATTCACTTTTTTTTCCTTCCTCTGTCTTGAAGATTTAACAAGGGAAAGCTTTCTGCAGAGGAATTTAGAATATACTTGTTCGGTGGCTCTTAATTTTATTCCTTCATGTATTCCGAAATTTCCTTGACTAACTCCTGTTCCCGATGTTTGATCATTATCTTACTTTTAACTTGCCTTCATTTTCCGCCTCTGTTTTGTTCATTTTTTTGTGGGTGACGCTGACGCTTGATCCCACAAAGTTTCAACGTTTTTAAATTATGGTCACTGTTGTTGTTCAATGTTCATAATGCAACCGTCCCACCTCATGTACAATGTCCAGCTATAAAACATGAGCAGGGGCAGCACGTAGGAAATGGTCACGGCGGGTAATTACTCACCGTCCACACCCGCAAATGGACCCACAGCTTCTTATGGGCTCGAATTATGTTGTGTTCGTTAACGGACAGCTCTCACACCCATAATCTGCCAACAAGAGAGTTCCATTTTATGTGTATTTTTTGTTGTGAAGAAGGAACGTTGAATTCAGGATTTAATGATATGAATTTATTGTGTGTCCTTTCAGGCCTGTTGCCAACGGAACTAAACTGTCCAATGGGGACATAATCGAAGTCTATCCTGGTGGAGCAATTCAACCAGCCAAACTCACTTCCGTCTTACGGCGCGGTGAGGCAAAAATACCCAAACTCTCTCATAACGGCCATCATCGCTATACAAATGGAGATTCTCTCAGCCCACATGATCATCATTCACCCGGTAAGAATTCGTTTGAGTGTATGTGGCTTCAAGCTCAAATTATGGCCAATTGTCAGACATTTCCGATATCGGCGCCGATATCTCATATCGTTGCTATGCTTTCGGTTCGGAACTCTCATATCTTTGGCTAGGTTAGGAAAGCCTAGCTTTCGAAATAGACAAGAACATGTCAGCGCAATCTTGTCATTGGCTTCCAAATGATACGAAGTTTTAGCTCCAATTTTTCATTGGTTTGAAAGTGATAGAAGGTTTTAGCAGCATATAGCAGTAGAACGCTGGCATTGGCTTACAAGAAATATGCCGTTTTAGTTAGCGCCATCTTTGCATTCGTTTACATGTGATGAGACGCTTTTGCATCAGCTTGCTAATGGTTGGCTAGTGATACATCGTCTTGGCGTCATCTCGTCACTGGTTTGCAAGCGAAAGAACGTCTGGGCGCCATCTTATCAAGAGTTTTCAGGTGAAACAACGTTTGAGCGCCGCCTTGTCATAGGTTTGTTTTGTATGTGAACCTTTGTTTTGGCGCCATCTTGTCATTGGTTTGCTAGTGAAACATCGTTTTAGCGCCATCTTGTCATTGGTTTTCAAGTGAAACGACGTTTGAGCGCCGTCTTATCATTGGTTTGCATGTAAAACGTTTTAGCGCGCCATCTTGTCATGGTTTGCTAGTGAAACATGTTTCAGCTCCACCTTGTCATTGGTTTGCTAGTGAAACATCGTTTTAGCGCCATCTTGTCATGATCTTTAAGTGAAATAACGTTTTAGAGCCGTCTTGTCTTTGTTACTTTAAGTAAAACAACGTTTGAGCTTCGTCTTGGCATTGGTTTTCTATTGAAACATCGTTTTAACACTATCTTGTCATTGGTTTTTAAGTAAAACGACGTTAGAGCTTCGTCTTGGCATTGGTTTGCATGACAAACGTTTCAGCGCCATTGTCATTAGTTTGCTAGTGAAAATCGTTTTAGTACCATCTTGTCATTGAATTGCAAGTGACACAACGTTTGAGCGCCATCTTGTCATTGATTTGCTAGAGTAAAATCGTTTTAGCATCGTTTTGTCATTGGTTTGCAAGTAATAGAACGTATTAGCGCCATCTTGCCATTGGTTTGCAGTAAATACAACGTTCTATCGCCATCTTATTACTGTTTTGCTTGTGATACAACTTTGTAACGCCATCTTGTATTTGGACTTGTAAGCGATACAACGCTTTAGTGCCATGTCATATGTCATGGTTTGTAGGTGATACTACGCGGTTTACCGCTATCTTGTTAATGGTTGGCTAGCTGAACATGCTCCAAGGTATATTATTTGACTTTTTTCTTGAATTTTCTGTCCAACAGCACCCACAAGCGGCGGCGTCATAATTGTCAAAGAAGAAATTGCTCATTCCCCCGGAAGTCCACGCATGAACGGGATGCTGGGCGTGTCCACTCCCTCCACCCCTTTAACCCCCACCGCCGTCTCGCCTCATGACGAACATGCCCAGTATCAATCGCCCCAACTCTTCGCCACCCTTTCGAATCCCGCCCATGGTTCACCCTACGATTACGTCGGAGGAAACGGAACGAGCGTTGTTGTTTCCACAGCCCAATTTGCCAATTTACGTGGACCAGGAGGTTCAAACATGTCCAGTATCTACCCCGTGGGCAACTCCCCATCCGACCCTTACTACAGGGTGGACTACTTTGGGAATGAATTCGGAGCTAGCGGCGTGACAACAGCTACACGACAGCTCAGCCCTTACGATGGAGCAAGTGATGGTGGGCCGTCATTCGTTGACCGTTACGTACGACAAGGCGGTCCATTCAAAGGTCACGGCCTCCCCGTGGACCTTCCCTCACCGGACTCTGGGATTGGGACAGAAGCCATTACGCCACGAGATCAGTCCAACATTCAACAGGTAAATCTAATTATTCCACTCACTAAGCCTCAAGAAACTGACTCATTAATTAAGAGTGCAAATCATGATTGTGACCCGCCTGACAAGGCAAGGCCAGGCCTAACAGTACTCTTAATTACAAAAACCAATAGTTGGGAAACTCATTTGCATATTTAGGAATCTTATTTATGTAATGTGTTGTTGAGGGGAAAACGAGTTGTGGGATATAGGATTACGAGTGTGAGTCAGTGGATAAGAAAAGGAGAACAAAGAACGGGTTGGTCGTTTGTCTTTTTTAGTTGGGCTCTTGGTTGACTTTTATTTCTTCTTTTTTTAAATAAGAATTTAAGAGGGAGGGAACTGTGGACAGGCAGGCGGTGAGTGTTAAAACCGGCACGTCGTCAGGCTCTGTACCTATTGACATGGCTTTCCAAAATAATGTCACCACATTATAAATCAGGCATTGGCCACTCAAAAGAGTTGAGCAATCCAAGCAATTGTGGATGTTTGTCCAATAGGAAATGGCATATCTGGAGATTTTTCCAGATTGACCAGTTTTATCCAGTTCAACCATTTTTTGCCTCCGTGAGTTGGATAATAAACTAGAACTACATAATTACTTCCACGTGTTGCTCATTAGTTGATTTGGCGAGCTATCAAATTTGGTAGCAATTGAACTTAGTCGTGATCGCAGTTCGATTGTCTATGGAAGTTTAACAGTAAAAATCGCAACTAAAATAGGCGAAACCTGCTGAAGCCGCAACTTAAACCCGCAACATAGAAACTGCAATTTGAAACTCGCAAACTGGAAACCGCAACCCATGCCCGCAACTCATGCCCGCAAGTTTGAAATCCGTAAATATGAAACCACCGCTTAAACTCGCAGCTTGAGCTTGAAAGCCTCAATCAAAACGGTAGGTCAAACCCGCAAATTCAAATCTGCAAAATAGAAACCGCAACCCAAGCCCACAATTGAAAATCCGCAACTCAAACCCGCAACTTTAAATCCGCAAATTAGAAACCACAACTCAACTCGCAACTTGAAATTCGCAACTTATAAATTATAAATCACAACTCAACCCGTAACTTTAAGTCCGCAAATTATAAACCTCAACTTGAAATTCTCAACTTATAAACCACAACTCAAACCCGCAACTTGAAATCCGCAAATGATAAACCACAACTTGGGATGTACAAAATACAAACCGAATCTTAAACCCGTGAAAGCGCAAATTCAAAACGCTCACCTTGAAATTGAGCTGATTTAAACTTGAAAATTGTCAAGCATCAACCGCATAAAGAAAAACCGCTAAATTTAAAACTGAAGCATAAAAGGCGTCTAACCAACAAATACCTAATTTGTAAAATATTGTATAGATTTGATGTAGGATCCTGCGCATGTGCATTCGAATTTACATTGCACGCTCATACAGAGCCCAAATTCAGCACAAAAATTCAAACTCCTACCGCATCACGTGATAAACTGCGGCTCGCAATGCTCAAATTTCTATTCGATCGACTCGAGCTTTGAACACATGCTGTGCCTCGCTCTAAGCAGCCCGGTACACAATAATGATTCATTTCCGAATTTTGCCCATAAGCGTTATTTCTTCTCCTTCAAAAACTGAAATAAGTTCACAGCAGGTGAAAATAATATGCATGAGATCAGGAATTGGATAGTTACGGGGTTTTTCCTATTGGGTCGAAGTGGAGGAGAAATAATGAAAATGACTCTGCAGTTCAACGGTTCAACGTTCAACTCGAAACAACGCCAGACCAAAAGATGAAAAAAGTGTATTTATTACCGCTATTAGTAGAAGGCAAGGCTCTGCACGCTCCTTCACCACAGAAAAACCATTTAAAAATGAATATTCATTCAGAGAAATATAAAGGATTTACACCCAGGCCTAACCGATAAATTATGTACTAAATTTTGGTACTTCATGCACTTAATGAGTTTTAACGTTGTTGCACGGTTTAAAAAATAAATGAAAATGCGGAATGTTATTTGTGAATCGGCAATCCGCATGCAGAACCAGATATGATGGAATATGGAATGTGGCACGATGCAGTTGAGAACAAATACTGGTTTGGTTTGGGTTTTTAGCAGCGTGGCAGGAAGACGACTGGAAAAAGCGGAAATTATTGACGAGTCAGGATCATCTTGTTCTACAATTTTTTTTATTGAGTGTAGAATAGGCTGAGCATGAAGGATATGATGAATGGTGAATAAATAGTTGTTTGGGAAGTAATAATACTGCACTGACCAGGTCTGGGATGCGGTGGCGTACCTTGTGATACAACTTTTTGAACAAAATCAAGTATTTGTAAAACTTGTGTAACAATACCCATTCCCTTACCCAATATCCTTTACAGGGTTTACTTTAGAGGCGGGGAAGGAAAATACTTGTACAGAAAAAAAAATCAAAGCCAACTTTTTTTAAGTTTGAAGAAAAAGGGTTTTCTTACAATAACTTGTTGAACCGGACCGGGATTCATTCAGGAAAAAAATATAGACTAATGTTGAGAAACCAAACCAGATCAAGTTAGGAATTTGTATATAAGGAAACGGAATATAGAGTGTAATATGGTGTGTTAAATTCGCAAATTATTGGTTTTCAGGGATTTGACTATACGGACCTGTGCCATCCCGGTCTTATTAGTGACATTGGGTCAAACGGAAGGACTTCTCCAGGGTCCCAAGGGTCCCAACAGAAATCTACTCGACCTTGGCATGACTTTGGACGGCAGAATGAAGCGGACAAGATTCAAATTCCAAAATTGTAAGTACTTCATGGGTGAATATTTTGTATTTAAGCCAGTTTTAGTGAAATGGTTGCGCAACGTTTCTAATATGCTTAGTTTTCAAATTTCGCTAATTTTTGAGCAGCATTCTTGTCAAGGCTGGATGAAATCTTTCGATTTTGAAAAGCTATCATTTTAAAATCATGGTTTTGAATTTGAGGGTTTGATTACGCAAATATTGTATGTATTCGCATCTTGGTTTAAAGGAGATTGCGCTATTATATGCATTCTTTATTTTAGAAATGAACTTTCATGTAATTCTGCAACTCGCAGTAAACATTATAAAAATCATTCGCCTAATATCCACCATTTTTAGTGAATTTGATTTTGTGACCTCTTTTCTGGATTTTGGTTGACCTTGACCAATTTTCTTTTGATTTGTGACCTTATTTGTGCTTTTTTGTGTCAATTTTAGTCCACTTTTTGAATGTTTTTTGAGATTTTGTGACCTTGAATACGCCTTTGTATCGATTTTAGTCATTTTTGTTTGTCTATTTCTTGAAATTTTGTGGCATTGAATGCAGGTTTCTATTTATTTACGCCAAAAATATTGTCATTTTTAGGTTTAGTGACCTTCGTATGCACTACTATGGATTTTGGGCAATGATTTTGAAATTTTCTTGTAAATTTTCGTTTCCCATCTCTGCTCCAAGCTTGCCTTCGTGAAGACTACTCTAAGGCCACCAAAACACTTGTTGCCAGTTTCCAATCAAATCTTTTTCCACTCAATCAAAAAACCATTTCTAAATCCGGCTAACAATTCAAAATGTTCATTTTGACAGATTTTCCAATTACGGCTTTCGATACTATCTCGAGTCACCCATTTCCACGAGTCAGAGGAGAGAGGATGATCGGATCACGTATATCAACAAAGGACAGTTCTACGGGATCACGCTTGAGTACATTCCCGACTCAGAAAAACCACTCAAGTCACAGACTGTGAAGGTGAGATTTCAGTTTTAGATTACCCTCAAGCTTTTTTTATGTTATTAAATTTCATCCAGAACTCCATACGCATCTTAACCCTTCAATCTTCAATTTGGGCTCCAAAATTAGCCATTATTATTACGAACTCTATTTATACTCGGCACCAGTAATCCTCAAACTACGCCTAATTACGTTCCAGATTCCAGAGTTCTCCCTGATTGCAAATAACACCACTTATACTGGGTCTTAGGTGAAATCAAGTTCAAAAATGTTTACCTTTTCTCAAAATTAGTGAAAATGAACCATATGGGTGCCTTATAACAGAAAAAACAA
>JAQFXZ010001421.1:0-12127 GCA_034694025.1 Ceratophysella scotica | reverse complement strand
GCTTTGGGCTGCTCGAACAGGAGGAGCAATAATAATAATATTCCTACTTGAGTCTCAATGAGCATAAAGAGAGTCCGGTGTTTGGAAACTTTTATGCCTCTTCCTGTCAGCTCACCTCCATATTGATTTACGGCACCTGCCCAACAATTGCCCACCGTATACCTTATGTACAGGGTGCTCAGCAGGATGTATTGGCCATTAAATTCCAATTGGAATTACCGCCCATATGCAAACAAAGGCTTTGGAATCGGTAGATTAGGTATTTATGTAATATACAAGCGATTACAATATTTTTTTTCTACACAAAGTTGAACGTACTCTTAATTTTTAAAACAATTTTTAAAGCATCTCGAAAATGATCTTTAATCAATTTCAAAAATCTGAAAAAATTCAGGGCCTCCTTAAAGCCGTTGTATTTTCAAGAAGAAATGATGCCAAGCCATGCCTCAAACCCGAGAGGTTTGAGGTGGCGCCTGTAGTAATCTTCAAACGGGGTGGCAATCATGGTATCCACTCTGTATATTCAAACAAAGTCAGTTTTTATTAATCTATTTGACAATAAATCATGTGTTTTGCCAATTCAAATAGCAATTTCTGCCAATTTTCAAACTTGTATGATTTTTTATTTAGCTTGAAACTTGCTTTCTGCCGAATCGGTTTTTTGTCACATTTATCATCGAATCATTAAAACCAAACGTACCGGACACGGACATACGCGTTCTTTAGTCTTACTTTTGATGAGCTCTGAGCTCAGCTGCCATAACTTTTGCCCATCTCAGCCGCATGCAAATTTTTCACATTTTCATCCAAGAAATCGGGAATCCTTCCTACCTTCGTCGTTATAAAAACCAGGAAAATGTGAAGGGTCCGTTAATCTGAATAATTTTGCTGTGCGCATCTCCATCAGGATTTCCTAGATGCATAATCAATTTCCGGAAGCACCCTGTACTCCTGCAACCAGCACCGGCGATAAGCGGATAAGGACCTGGAGCGGCTAAGCAAGGATTGTGAGACTTTATTAAGTCCTTTCCTCTCCCTGAAGGTCATTTCCTCGAGAAAAGTTCATCATAAATAGTTTTGGTCTCCTCCGTCGAAAATCGTGGGAATCTGAGCAAAACGACCGAAATTGCAGAAAGGTGCTCTTCGAATTTACAACCGTCTGGTTTGGTTGACAGAGACCTTGGAGTCTTTGATTCTATTAGAGAAGCCCTAATTGTTTCAAAGTCTCAACCTGAGGTTGGATGAGGAAAACAAAGGACGGTCCTCTTTTCTTCATTCCCTTACGTCCACATTGAGCCGTCAATCTGAGACTCGTGATTCCTTGAGCAAGTCCACCAATACAGTGGGAATGACGAGTTACGTAGTCGTTTCATGATCCTTCTCAGCCAGCCCCACTAATAGGTTCTATGGCCTGGCGTGAGTAGTGGAAGGGCTATGGGACAAAAACAGGGAATCATAGTGTTGGCACTTATCGTCGAGCCACCAATTTCCTAATTCAGAGACGCTCCTCTATAATTTGGAACCCTCTCCTCAATTTTAAACGACTTCAGCTTGCCAATCAACAAGTCCCAACTCACTGAACCACACTCATCACTCCGGCTATTGGCAGATCTGACTCATCCATCATGCACCAGTCCAGCTTCTTCTTCCAAATTGTCCCAATCAACGGGATTAAGCACTGCAGACCCGTTTTGGCCTCTTTGGTCCGGACAGACAGACAATATTCAACCTTCTGGCCCTCCTCCCGTGAAATATTGAGCGGGCAGAGCCTAATGAACGAAATTGACGCATAACTCCAAACAGGTGATCATAAATCAAAAAAGGAGGCTTAGAGTCAAGTCCATACAAAATCCGAGCCCAGCCTGGGTCTCCAGTTAAACTCTATTGTACTTCCTGGCAAGGAATAATGCTATTCTTGCCTTTGAAGAGAAGGAAAAAAGAGAGCATCCGAATGAGCGGCTCAGGACTTGTCCGTCACTGACTTTTTGGGAAACAAATATCCTTCCCGAAAACTGCCTACATCCATTTATCTTCGTTGCCATTTGACACGGTGGTCTATGATGAAAGGAAGGTCTTGAAAGGAAAGGGCGGGTCTCGGAGTCCAGCTTAATTTCCGCAGATATTAATGAACTTTTCATTCCAAGCCAGACTCGGATTTCACTTCTAAATATTATTATTCCAAAGAATGGTTCTGAGATAGGATTGAAGGACTCATATTCCACCTTTGGAATCTCCAGAAATAGTTTGGGATGTGGAGATCAAGTTTCCGTCTAGCAGTACGGCTTTAAGCTCCGGCTCGAGCTGGTACAGAGATTCACTGAACGTTTTTTTGTGCCTTCATTGCATTGTCCTCATCTTGAGCGTCTTTAGTGTGCTGGGCTCTTGTCTGCCCACTGAACCAGCGTGTTATGATGAGAGTTGATGGAGAGATGTGGGATTTCGGTTTTGTAATGCAAACGGCATGGAGAGACGTGTACGAGCACAGACCTTGTCGTACATTGTTACAGGTGAGCTGAGCACTGCTACTCCGTAGACCAACAAACCATTTTGTTTATGAATGTAGTTTAGCCACTTTTTGAAGACGCTCCGTATAAAAACGACTGTATTCGTTTTCAGTCCACTTCTTTCTTCCCACTTGAGACTACAACGGTACAACGGGATAAAGGGTTTTTTGGATGGCGTTGGCATTCAGCCCAGGACTTTGAGAAGAGTTTAGGAATTGGTTTAGCATAATTAAATTGGATGAAACTATTTCATAATGGAATTTCCTGGCGGTTCAATATTGTACTGTACTTGGGTACCTGAGCTCTATTTGCATATCAACACATCGCTCATAAAACTGGTTTGATCAAATAATTTGGATCACATTATGTCAAGCAAGCCGGGAACGGGAGCTTCTTGGCTTCTGTATGCAGAACGGCTCTGAATTTGTGAATAGCGTTCATTTCATTACGGACACAGCCAAAACGACAATGCCATTCAAACCTAACCTAGCCGCACCTGACAGTTTTAGTTTTGACGCGTCTTGTGTGTTGCTCGTGTTTTGCGGCAATGACGTGTTTCGTTTGAATATGTGTATGCGCGCGCGATCAGAGCTGGGTAAAATCATTCGATTTTGAAAACCAGAATTTTGGTAATCTTATGGATTTTAATTTTCGGATTTTGGTTTTGAAGAAATGACCTGATTTTGGCTTTGATTTTGTAGAAGTATCTATTTTTATCTCCATTTTAAATCACGATTTGATTTTGAGTTTGAGACCACGATTTAAAGTAAAAACTATCGTTGATTTTGATTTGATGATTTGAATTTGACGGCGATAAGTGGTTGATTTTGATTTTGGGATTTTGTAGGCGAATTTCCGGTGATTTTGGTCAATGATTTTGAAAATCGTTTTCAAATGATTTTGCCCAGCCGTGTCGGTATCACAGTCAATGGACTTCTTTTGTTGCTCCCGTTGTCCTATGAAATCTCGTATCAGGCTAGCGCGACATATCAAAAAAAGCGACACCAATTAGGTGCTGATAAGATTGGGTTTACCGAGCGTCGCGCTTTTTGATGTCGAGCTTTTTGTGACGCACTTTTGTCTGGAAGCATGGAATCTGCCTAATTGGTTAGGTTAGGCATATAAGCAAACCGCATGGTCAGAACCTAACCTAACCTTTCCAGAGATATGAGACGATAACACTCGGATACAGATACAGAATAGTACGGAAACGGTACGCTTCTGTGGTTGTCGGGTTTATTTATATTTAAGTTGCTCTAAAAATTCATGAATGCCGCGGTTTTGCTTCTTGAAGAAATTGATGAAGAGACAGACAAGAATTTGGAGCAAGTTTTGAAAGATTGACTTTGGAGACATGATTCTGGTATTGGACGAGACAATCTCTTTCAATAAATTAATTGCCACATTATTCATGACAAAGATTCCGGAGTTGTTTTGTATGCTTAGCCAGATCCAGGGACCCCGTGAAGAGATCTCGAGATACAGATGAAGCAGGAACATAAAACTGGGCCCTTAACCAAATAAATTAGACTTTCCTGTCCATTTCTCCGCGTAATCCCTTCATTTCGTCCAGCCATTCTCTTCTTTCCTTCCAACGTCCTACTCAAGTCACTGGACTGGATCTACGCACTCACAAAAATGGTCTCCATTATTTATACTCGAGACGAGGAGCTCTTGAGCCTTTCATGTCCACAATTAAGCCGAATTATACTCTCTCAATTTAGGAAATAATAAATGATTTGAGAAGGAAAACAGTTCTTTTAGTTCCAACCCAACTCCTTTGAATGAGTCATAATCCGGTACGAACTAATTCCATTGTTGTACAAGTGAGGAGGAATTTGGAGGCTTGGTCTAATCCGGTAATCAGTGGTTATCAGCTACGTGTTCCATCATCTGCGGGTGACATGCTCCACACTGGATGGGTGGTAAGGAGCTTGTGTCTCCTGCTCCTTGTCTCTAATCCTTCCACAGGATTTCCACAAATTCCTCAATCCCTTCTATTATTGGGAAGAAGTGAACCGACAGTTTCTGGCTCTATGCTCTATCCCTTCACACCCTCACCAGGCACAGGATGACAATGTGCCATAAGCCTTTCCAAAGTCAGCCCTTGAGCTTCACTGCCTCTCAAACGGAGGACTTGAGCGGCTTCCGTCTCATTTCCATCTAACTCCCTTCTGAGTTGACATGACGTTTTTCTTGTTCAATGGAAGTGTTGGAGCCGATTGGAAGGCTTTGAGCCGAGTCAGGATCAAGTACCCACATGGTCTGGTGAATGAGAGAAAAAACGGCTTCATGGGAGTCAAAGTGAATGGTCCTTGTTCATGATAAGGAAGTACATGTGTCTCGAGACTCAGACTCCAATACTCCAACTTGTTTTTCCGAATCATCAGACGACAAGGTGAATGTTGCAGTTGCATGAGTGTAAATGTTGTCCTTTGTTTTCAGGTGGACGTGGACATGGGAGTAGCCAGCACAGAAGACAAGTGGACCACGCATCAAACTCCGACCTTACTTACCCTGGGTTCACCCTCTCCACACTGGATCATGAGCAACCAGTCCTTGTAAAATTCCACGGACCTTGGTTGACCTCTGACCGCTCATTTGGAAACCGTGTGAAAGTTTGCTCAGGTTGAGTAAAAACCAGGAGTTTAGGGCCCTTACACGGAAGGATTCGGATTGAAAAAGGGCTCTCCGCTCAACTCCTGCATCTCGGTGGGTACTTGGTGATCAGGGACCAGCTAAGCTCAGCCTCCAGTGCAGCACTGCACCCTTCAGGGATCCGTCCCTCCAGTTAGTTTGAGCTCCTCGAGCCTCTTCTCGATGGTCCTGAAGTCCTGACGCAGAGTCCCATTGAACTCACCTCGTGTTTCCCCACGCCCTAGCAGAAGTTTTTTTTTTCACAAGACATTTGCCCCCAGTCCACGATCGTTTCCCAACCAACCTTCTCAACTCGGCCTGGGGTCTACAAAGTGGATGGTTGCTGTGGATCCAGCGGTCAGTTGCCGTCGGCCTGTCCTCTCGAAACCACTTCAGCGTCTGTCAACCTCTTCGCCCATCACAAACTTAATTCGGACTTAATCAGTGCCTGGCCTGCCAGAGAGCAAGTCTTTCAATCTTCGCTTCGTCTCATCTAGTTGTACCAGGTGAGTGTGTGTACGAACGCATAGCAATCCAAATCTGCCCAATTCAAAATGCTCGGACAATAGGCTCTGGATTTTGAATTCATTTGTTAACATTAGCTGTCTGCAACTAAAACAATTTTCATTCCACGATTTATTTTGCAGATCCAAACTCAAACTCATCCGCAACTCAGTTCAAAATCCTTGACTACCCAAACCATTGGATTTAATGTTGCAATAAAGCGGGATGAGGGAAACATGCTGATCGACTGTTGAACTCGGAAGTGGTGCAGATGGTGAATGTGTTGTTAATGGGTCGTTTGAATTCTATTAAGTGGTCGTCTCCTGGTTCCAATGACCCTGGAGCTGGACAAGGCACAGTAGTCCTGAGTGCGTAACAAGACATTCTTGAGAAGCTGAATGTTTACCGTTCCTCATGTCACTCCGTCGTTTCTCTCCCTCCTTGGCCTCTCTCTGATTGTTGAGCAAATATTGAGAATTGACAGAACGTGTACAAGTACAAGACTGAAAGTGTGAAACTAGCCTCTGGACATTTGGGTTTTTCAATTGGAAGAAGCCCTGGCTCCTTTTGCCCAGTTATGAGCCTGTGTTCGTAGTGAAGAATCTATCAAGAGGCTCTGAGCGTCTCAATTGACTTTGGTGTGGTTCGTTAGATTAATTTTACGACTGGATGAAACCGTGTGTGCATGAAGCTCCCTCCCAAGAACGATGATTGAAATGTGCTCCTGCTTCGCCTGTGCACCCACTCCTCATGTCGAAACTGTGTCTCTAGACTCTGATCGACTCCAGTCCTCCAAAATGCCCAGTCACTCCCGATGTTTCACTGCCCCCTTCTCAGTTCGGACTGCCCGGTCCTTCAAGGGCCTCTGTCTCCTCACAGCCTCCCTCGCCTTCATCATCGGAATAGGGATCGGCGTGCTCATTCCGCTCTACGTCCTTCCACTCAATTCAGAACTCATCCTGGACCGGAAGTCCTTCCAAATCCTACCCACATCCGAAACTGTGATGTTGAGCCAAGTTCGGAGTTCAGTGCCCAACACGCTCACGCCAAGTCCCTTAGTCCAAGAGTCCATTCCAGACAGTATTCTGAGTCGGTTTCCTGAGTTTGCCCACATTGAAGGGCTGCAAAAGGACGTGGGACGAGAGATGGAGCCGTCCAAGCAGTTCCAGTACCCCATGCTCCGTCGTCCCAGTCCCAACGTTCAGTTCGTGTCCCCAGCCTCCCGAATCCTCTCCCTTCATCCTGTGCAGCAGGAAATCCCGAGAGCAAAGCTCAACCTCAGTTCCACCAGCCCAGATCCTCTTCCTGATAGTTCGGATCTCCTGGACGGAATCTATTGGAGCTCCCGAATGGAGCAGTCCCTTCCCCAAGGGTTTAGTCAGGATGATATCAGATCCTGGCGCAGATTCGTCAAGTACTCTCCTGTTCTCCGCATGGAGGAAGGATGTGGTCGAATGCAAAATCGACTCCTCACGCTGGAGAACGGAACTCGTGCCTGTTGCCGCTACCGTCAGAACTCGGACCAGATCCAAGGAGAAATCTTCAGTTTCTACTTGAGTCAGATCCTGGGTCTTCGGAACGTGGCTCCGTCTGCTCTGAACTTGGTCCAGCCAGCGGACAAGAAGTGGGTGGGTGTGAGACAGGAACTGAGTCTGGCTCAATGGGCAGAGGAGAAGCCCGTAGTGCTCACTAAGTTTGTGCCCCACCTTGTCCCAGCCACCATCCCCACCCCACTTCGTGACACGAAACGAAGTCTTCAGCCCATTGACATTATCCTGTCTTCCAAGACAGCCGAGTCCCTGGACATGATTGAATTGGCCCAGTGGTCGGATCTCATAGTGTTTGACTACCTAACGGCCAATTTGGACCGGATGGTGAACAATCTGTACAATTTACAATGGAATCCTTCCATGATGGAAGCTCCTGCCCATAACCTAGCCAAAGACAGTTCCAGTGGGTTGCTCGTGTTCCTGGACAATGAGAGCGGGCTTCTGCATGGCTACCGACTCCTGGACAAGTACGAACAGTACCATCGACTCATGCTTGACTCCCTCTGTGTCTTCCGACGCTCCACAGCGGAGGCTGTGAAAAAACTGTATAAGGAGAAAAATGTGGGGAAGCAGCTGAAAAGCATGTTCCACAGCTTCGAGCCCGTTCTCGTCAACTACCTCCCAATGCTGCCCGAGAAGTCCGTCAAGATCCTCAACCATCGCCTGGGGCGGGTTCACGACCAAATCAAAAAATGTGAGAGCTTATACATGTCGTAGAAGTGGCTATTGGGCTATTCTACTGTTCTGCCTCTCCGCCATGTGTGGGGAGGAAGTAACGTCCCAGGTATCTTGTCAATTCTATTGTGATCATGATCTGCATTGGTAATTAACTTGTATTTAGTAGTAGGCTATTTAATGTACTCCGTCCCGACTGATTTGTACTGTCCTAGAGCACCTCACTTTATTGTACGATTGTACTTACGCGTGTAACTCGTACCTCTTCCACCCTGTGTATTTTCACTTCCATCTTGAAACTTTTGATTTAATCCTGTACGACATGAAATTCTATCCGAGTAATTCTGTTGCTGAGAAGACAGGACCAGGATTTCATGTTTTTTTCTCTACAAAATCCGTAAATCATTAATTCCCTTTTTGGGGACTCCGAGCTTATAATTCTGCTGCTCTACTTTGTGAAACAAGTGTTGTGTGCCGTGTAATCCGACAAATACGTGCCATGAAACAAGAGATGCTCTCAGGTTGTCGTCTCCACTCAACTCGTAACTATAAAGATGAGATCTTTCATTTTTACATTATTCCGCGAGCATTGGACACTTGAGTCCATTGAATCTCACTCTACTGCTTTGAGGAAGGACGACCGTGTACACTAGCTTGTATTATTGATAGACGAAGGCGGTTTGTATTAGTTTATGTTCATGTCCCTTATCAGTCCTGCACACGTTACAATGTAAATAGACTCGTTTTCTGCCTGGCTTCAGATTGGACGACCAAGATATATTGTATACCTACCACGTTGAACATGTCCACTTCAACTCTTTGTACTCTACTTAAGATTAGTAAGACTTATTTATTAGCAGTTCCCAATTCCCTACTTAAGTTCCCCCGTAACATGTGAAGGAGGTGAAAGTGAACGGGTTCCGTCGAGTCCCAGTTGTGCTGTAGTACATGTAATCATTATGCCCTGAACTGTGTGTGCCTCTTTTTAATCGTCTCCCAATGAACGAATAAAAATCAAATGTTTTTTTCTATAAGAAAATGAAACTGTGCCTGACGCTCTGCGACCACTTAATTTGAGGATGAAGAAGAACTTCTGCTCCTAAGCCTTGTGCCCAATCCCAGCTCCATTTTTACCAAGAAACGAAAGGAACAGCTGGGTCATATTTAGGTTTGGAAAAGTAACAAAGGCTTTGGGTCATCCGCTTAGTCTTTTCATAAACAGATTGAAAAGCGTGAGGTCCACAAAGTAAGAGCCTCAATCCTCGCTCCTTGACCATTCATTTAGCTCGGGGTGAATTCCATAGTTTGGGGTTCCGGGCTCAACGTTTGAATAGAATGATTTACAAGCGTTTGATGGAACAATTCCTGACTCAGGTAGGCAGTGGGCAATCGGGAATCCTAGGTTTGGTTTTAGAGGAAAATCCTATTAGTGCCTTCCAGCTTTGCAATACTCGGCATTACTACAATTAAAGTATTCTTTTCATAAACGGCTCGAAAGTGAAACGAACATTCCTGGATCCCATCGTTTACAAATAGCTCAGCATTATATGTCACGTTCATGCTTCGTTCAAATCATAATTTTCTGCACGAATGTTGACTTTTATAAGTACTGAGTGAAACATTGTGGCTCTCGTTTTACGTGCATTCACAAATTAATTTTTTAAACTCAAATTAAATGTTCTCGACCGGTAAATGGATTTTCTCAATGACTCTTTCCGGAATCTGTTTCCTTAATTAATATTTTGGACCGTTAATAACCATATTCTGATTCTTCAATTAACTTTAAACATTCTTATTCGGGTTTGATCTCATTTTGCGAGTGTTCTATCCAGACAAATTTGAATAATCTTTGCTTTTAGTTTTATGTCATCCTTTCTAGAGATTCTCTTTGTTCTTCTGTTGTTGCATGTGGCATATTGCACTACACAGTTACAGAATCATATTCATGGCAAAATATATCTCCTGATTTAAGTTAAAACGTTTTGTGGCTGGAGTTCATGATATTTTCTTGGATTTGTTTACATTAGTTGGTTTGTTAAAAATTTTGGCACCCAAGAATTTATGATTTTTCTTTAGGAAGAAAGGTTGTTTAATTTTATTCGATTTTTATCAGATTTTATCTTTCTATTGATAAGGATTTGCAAATTTTTAGCACTTTTTTGTCAGAGATGTCTTAGTAGTATACATAGGTCGCAATCGCAAATAGGATGAATTCTAAATGTTTCAGTACGCAGTTTGTTGTGATTTAAAAAATATAATTTAACTCGATTGTCATGGCTTGTAATTTTTGCGTCAACAAAAATATAGAAAAGCCAGGCTAATTTCCCAGGCTAATCTTTTAATGTCCATTTAAACAAGTAAGCGCGCGCTTAAACTAAAATACTAAAAAAAAACTACGTGTTTTAAGTCTTTGAGCCCGTTTAGGAAAACCTAACTTGACAAAAATGAATCTGAAAAAATGGGAAATTAGCCTGGCTTTTCTAAATTTTCGTTGACGCATTAATGTTTCCCTTTTCATCAGGTTTTATCATAAGCCGTTTTTTTTTATAAATAAATTGCAAAATAAATTACACGATTCAAATCCTGCCAACCTGATTTCTCATTCTGATCTCGAATCACTCTGTAATTGCTTTCTTCCAACAATGGCCACTCCACGCCAGAGAATATAAATTGAAGAGCATAGCCTAAGTACATCATTATAAGGAGAGAGCTGGAAAGGTTAAGGAGGGCCAGTCAAGGCTGAATTTAAATCATTACACGTCAACGTCAGCATGAATCAAAAAAATGGATGAAAAGCATAGAGATCATGTTCAGCTAACAGCCTGTACCGGACGAGATGTTCAATTGGATGGGAATAAATGGACTTAAATGTCGAGCACACGGAACACACGGAGAACCCTACTATTATCATTTCCCACTCCAATCTTCCACACCTGATCTCCAACGCAGTTTTATAACTAGGCACAGACGATAATATTGTCCACGGTGGTAAATTAGAAAGCTCTCAGTGGTCTGTCGGCGCCTAGGCGTAAAATATAAAAGTCCCTGTATACTAAATACTCTCGGCTCCAATTCAGCCTATCGACAGGATTTACTAAATACTCCCAAACCAACTCTCAAATTCTTTAACGAGCAAGAAGGAAGGGAAAAGGGTTAAACTCTCAAACTTTTTAGTCTGCTCTATTACAATACAATGCGCTTATCGGGAGGATTTGAAGCCTCTTGAGCCGACAAGATAGTTATTTTGATACGGAAGCAAAGTAAAGGGTTTCAGAAATTCTAAACCTTCATGATACACAATAAGAGGAATTCGTCAAAGGTATTCAACATGCAGGTCTTCAATAACATGACGACCGTCTTCATATTTTTACTCTACCACCAGGGAAATTCTGTGCAGATGAATAAATATAAAGTATGGCGTAAAATTATTATTTAAAATAATAAATTTACAATTTGGCTAGAAATTTGCAATTCGCAAGCAGACTCTGCAGTCGTCGACTGTCAACAGTCCACAGCAAAACCGGTTGAGGCAATAACGCAACGCTGAGCAAAATCATTAGAAAATGATTTTCAAAATCATTGGCCAAAATCGCCTTCAAAATCCCAAAAATCAAAATCAAACCACTTTTACCCGTCAAAATCAAATCATCAAATCAAAATCAACCAAGTTTTTTATTGAAAATCGTGATTTTGAAATCAAATCGTGATTTAAAGTCACAAATTCAGCACAAAATCACATATTATACAAATCAAAATACAAAATCAGGTCTTTATTCATAGCCAAAATCCGAAAATCAAAATCCTTAGATGACCAAAATCATGATTTAAAACAATGATTTTCACAATCAAATGATTTGGCACAGCTCTGAAATTACACGGTGAATTAGCTAATGCCCAAGAATTTACAAATTGTGACGCTTATCGTTAATTGTGGCTTGAAGACGACCAATATCCCTTGTCTCTTCAAAAATCTTGAGTTTTCATTTTTAATTTATGTATTGACATCAAACCCTTGCGATTCAATCAGCTGTGTGCTCCAGGTTAAAACAAGGGATAGGTACCATTGTCGTCGCTGATTTAAAAAAAAATATCCAAGCAAGTGACTCACTAAAATTGGGCCCCATTAAAAACCGCAACATAAAACTGCATCTTCAAAATCTCAAAATATACCGCAATACCGCATCATAAAAACTGCAATGCAAAAACCGCATAGCCTTGCATTATTTAAAATTGCAACAGTTAAAGTGTTTACTATTT
>JAQFXZ010001420.1:0-12129 GCA_034694025.1 Ceratophysella scotica | reverse complement strand
TATGGACCACAAGTGACCCTCCCACAACCTTCGCACAATTACTATCAACAACCTCCACCAAACTATCAACAACTTCAGCAGCCACCGCCGTCTTCGCCACCAGCACACAACACCGCGTCAAGCTGATTTGATTCTGAGTTAAGGGCCACAGAATCGCACGATTATTTAATTTATTAAGAATAACGCTAATAAATCAGTATCAGCGAAACTAAAATTCATTATCGGTCAAAATTCCAACTTGACACTTGCTTCGTTAATGCAATTAAAATTTTAATACGCCTTGGAAACGTCGAGTGTCGATCAGATACAACTTATTTGTCCAAAAGTTCTACCCGGCGGGCATGGTTCTCCTAAAACTCGAGATTTCGAATCTACATATCTTGTCGATGGTACTTCTTTTGACAGTTCGCGCATAAGCTCCTTGCAAAGCGCAAGTTAAGGATACATTCCACATTATAAACAAAAACTCGTAAAAACTCGTGATTCGCGATGCCAAGCAATGTTCACCCGTCTCAAGACCCAGGGTCAAACGGTTCACCGATTACCACGGGACCTGGTAGCGGTGGGAAACTTAGACCTGTTTCCAAATTCTCCAAACCCAGTGATAGCCAATATTGACATTGTGGTAAGCAGGAAGTTTAACGTACCGCACGACGCACTGCATATTCTAAAGATTGTAAATTATGTAATTTTCTTGGGTTTTATTGTGATTCATTCCAGTTAAGCAGTCTCCTACTAATTGCGGATGTATTTGCGATCGTAACTGAACCTTGTAAGTAAGCCATGTTAAACACGGATCAATTTGTGACGTTTAGGCTTATCTGGTTCAAAAAATCGCTCGGAACGGAATACAGAAAAATTGTTATTTCTGATGTTTTGTCAAAGTAGTTTTAGTTTTTTTAGTAAAAAAATGATTTTTTGTATCGCGAATCGCGAGTAAATTTTTTGTCTCTTTCCACCGGTTATTTTGTCGATAAGCCGTTAATTGGCGCCATATTTCAAATTAAATCGCCCTAAACCCAGCCCTGAAATCAGATAACTCAATATTTTTAATCAATAATTAACTAAAAAATTGTATGTCCTTTTCAGGGCTGGGCTTAATCATTAAAAAATAATTCTCAAAATCATTGGCCAAAATTACCTAAAATTCGTCTTCAAAATCCGAAAATTAAAATCAAGTCTTTTTTAGCCGTCAAAATCAAATCATCACATTAAAATCGTGATTTTTCAAGTCTAAATAACGTAAATTAAAATTAAATATACAAAATCAGGTCGCTTCTTCAAAAAAATTCCAGAAATCAAAATCCTTTAGATGAACAAAATTATGATTTTAATAACATTGATTTCCAAAATCAAATAACTCTACCCAGCCCTGATCTTTTGTCAATCATTGTCATCGTTAATTTGTTCTTTTGTCGTTAAGTTCTCCCCTGTTCTTCATCTCAACGGGCCTCTTTCTCATTGGAAGCATTTGCTGCAGTGTCACCGTCTTAAACGTTGTGAGTTGACCATCCACAATTGCCAATAGAAGACAATGGCCAATAAACTTAAGCAATTAACTCCTGAACTTTTCAGAAAGACCCAACGAGTACAACTATATCGATTACATGGATGATTTGGACTTCTCTCCGTTTTGCAGGAGACTACATCGATTATGCCGTAGTATTTGGGTCCTATGTTGACAATTTATTTCAATATATAAGATTCGACACCATTGATGAAGCGGAATATATGAAGCGTGAGAAAACGCTTGTATTTCTCCTGATCCTTATGAGCAGCTCTCTGGTCCTCTTTAGCTGCGTTTACACAGCCCTCATGTTCCGTATGTGTGTGGATGTGGACTGTCATATTCGACAGATGACGAAGAGACATCGTGAAATGTACCATTCATTGAACGTTGGGCCATATAGAGGTCAGCCCATACCATCACCAACGTACCCCAACCCGCCCGTCGTCCCACCGCAACCTCAGTACAATTACAATCAACTTCCGCCAGGATACTACGAAGAGCTTGTGTAAATCTTGGTGAGCTTTGTTAATTGTAACAATTGCTTGCACGAATATGATCCTAGCTTTAATAAAAAAAATGAATTACGCCTTGGAAACGACGAGTTTAAAAACCAGATGGAAATTATTTGTCGATTTTCGATCGCAAGGCTTACCATACATACTCTAAGATGCTGCTGCTTTAAAACAGCAGAATATTCCGATATTCCATTAAAAAATTGCGAAGATTCAATAAAACGCATACAAAGTAAAAACAAACGCATAAAAATCGTTATTCGTGATGTCAAGCAATGTCAATCCTTATCAAGAACCTGGGTCAAGTGCTTCACCAACTACCGAGGGACCTGGTGGCAACAAAGCAGCTGCTTCAAAACTCTCCAAACCAAAAATTGTAGCCATTATTGACTTCGTGGTAAGCTGGAAACTTCGAAGTTATTGCTTCCTTTATCATTTCCATTTGTATTCTGAATCTACTGAAATCGAAAGGGGTCCATTGTTCCTAAATTTAAGTATTTTTTTTATTTTGATTTTGGAACACATTTTTAGTTGAGTAGTCTCCTACTAGCTGCGGATATAGCTGTGATCGTCACTGAACCTCGTAAGTACGAGTTTAAGGTTGTTAAACACGGATTAATTTTTGAGGCTTGTTCTTGTTAGATATTTAGTTAGATCTGGAGTGGCTCAAGTGGGCCGAAAATTCACAAAAAAATAGTAATGCACTAAAATAATTATTTCTGACGTTTGGTACTGTAATGCCAGCTATTCTTTTTTTTTTTTTTAATAAATTTTTTTTTTTATCGCCTCCAAAGGTTTACGTCGACTTCTATCGACTGTTTTCGATAAAACGTCTTGTTATTGGTTCAGGCATGGAGAAATTACACGAGACGGCAATTCTTGGGCTCACCCTGTATTAATTAATTTTTCTACTTAATTCGCTATTTACAACAATCGGTCAAAAATTCGATTAAGCAGCATTTTATTTAATTAACTTAGAAATTGTATGTGAATTGTTTACATCATTTGCTGTAATTTACTTTGATTTTAAGTTTTCCGTTGGTTGCTCATCTCAACTGGCATCTTCCTCATTGGAAGCATTTGCTGCAGTCTCGCCGTCTTATGTGTCGTGAGTTGAATTGAAATCAAAAATTCACAAATTAACAATAGACGACTGGTGATGTGGTGATCCCATTTCAGCAATTAACTCTTGAACATTGAAATTTTCAGAAAGATCCTACAAGTAGCGCCGCATCGATTGTATGGATTGTTTGGACTTCTCTCCGATTTGCCGGAGATTTTATCGACCTTTGCTTTGTCATTGAGGCCTATTTTAATACTCCTTATGATTATGGAGGAGAACCCAGTGATACTGAACATAGTCAAACGGAGAAAGGTTATGGATTTATCATCATCCTAATGGGAAGCTTCCTGCTCATTTTTAGCTACGTTTACACCGTCCTCATGTTCCATATGTGTTTGGACTGTCATATTCGGCAAAGGACAAAGAGACATCGTGAAATGCTCAAATCCCCGCAGGTTGGGTCATCTGGAGGTCAGCCCATGTCAACGTCAACGTACCAAAACCAACCCGTCGTCCAACCACGTCAACCTCCGTACAATTACAATCAACTTCCGCCAGGATATCACGACGAGCTAGTTTAAATCTGATTAAACTTTTTAAAATTACCTATTACCAATCAAAAATGATCAAATAATGTATAAATTTAAATTTTATTCATGGAATATGCGAAATTTTTTAAAAATTATTCCGTGGTTTATTTGCATTTGCGCTGAGAATTGCGGCTTCATTCGACGCGCATCAAATTTGGCAATTCAAATTTTGAGCTCAAATTTTGGTTACAAAACGTTTATTGTTTTAAGAAATAGAAAAACAAGCTAAAAGTTCGAGCAAAATGCAGAATGCTCGGCGGATTTTTGGGTGGTTTTGATAAATTCAAAGTCCGTTTGTGAATTTGGCATTTACCTATTCTAGGTCAATTTGAATTTAAGGTCACTTCCGGTCAGTACATAATTTCAAAAGTCGGAAGTTTGTCGATCTACACGTCTGACGGTCGGTGTAAACGATTTCGGTGGATTTTTTCGCGAATTTCGATTTTGTGGGTTGTTTTGATAAATTCGAAGTTCCTTTGTTTTGGCTGAATTCGAGACCAATTTGAGGGTAAGGTCCTTTCCGGTCAACTCAAAATTCCAAATCGAGAGTTTGTCGATTTGTACATTTGACAATCTTGGGCAACAATTTCTTGCCGATCTGATTAAAATTCCTGCAGTACAAGATCACGCAGGTGCATTGAAAATGAAAAAAAATCGGGAAATTGACAATTTGCTGGGATTAATTTGACATCTTGAAAAGGAAACGCACCCAGCTGCCCAGTATATTTGTCATGGCAAGTCAACTGATACTCTCAAAATGTCGCAAAACGAACTGCAAATAAATAAAAGTCTCAACTCACAAGCAAATTCATCATAAGAAATCTTTACAAATCAATGCTATACAAACTCAGTAGTGCATCCGGATGGAAAAGGGTATAGAATTTAGTAGTCACCAAAATCACTCAACAATTTCAAATATTGAAATTGCGAAAATTCGGAATTAAACCCTGTACACTCTTTAGATCTAAAGCACAATAGGTTAATCGGCATGTCTGGAGCTCCACCACCGTCACCGCAAGCAGCAAATGTTGCCGTTTATTTCGTAACCCCACCACCGATCGAAGCTGCTGCAAATTATCGTGGATGTCATAGAGGTCGAGGGGTGGCTATTACGGATATTGTGGTATGCACTACGTACCCAGAGATGGGCAAGCTATCCTACCCTACTAGGGCAGTAGGGCAAAGTAGGGCGCCCTACTTTGCAAAACTGCACTACTGAGTAGGGCAGTAGGGCAGTAGGCCAAGAAATCCGAGTAGGGCGATAATGCAGTAGGCCAAGAATTCGGAATAGGGCTGTAGGACAGTAGTAGGCCGAGAGTTTGGAATAGGGCAGTAGGGCAGTAGGGCATTACTTCCAAAGTAGTTGGTTGCCCATGAGGACAGCACAAACAATCATAAATGGAAAAATTGCCTTATTCATTACGGAAGTAGGGCAAAGAAGGGCGCCCTACTTTGCCCTATTGCTCTACTGAGTACAGCAGTAGGGCACATCACGCGGAGTAGGGCGATAGGGCAGTAGGGCAATAGGCCGAGAATTCACAGTAGGGCTATAGGGCAGTAGGCTGAGAATTTAGAATAGGGCGGTAGGGCAGGAGGCTGATGATTTACAGTAGGGCAGTAGGTTACAAAATGCGAAGTAGGACAGTAGGGCAAATTAGTTACCCATCTATGTACGTACTAAGAGAAGTTGGTACCTGTACAATGCAAATTAAAAATTATTTATTGCTTCTATGTATTTCTAGTTGACTGTCATCTTCTCAGCTGGATTTTTTGTTACTTCTTCACCCGGAAGAGGAAATTTTAGTAAGCGACCATCATAGTTCATCGCTTTGACTCGTTTTAAAATATAAATCAATTGAATTTCTTTCTCATTGCAGAAGGAAACCAAAGAGGCGTGGGAGAAGTGAGCATTTCGATGGGAATACTTGAGATGTTAAGTATTGCTGCCAGTATTTGCATGCTGGTTTATGTAAGTGAAAGTCTGTCCCCCATGTGACGAGGGTTGTTTCATTAATTTTTAGTGATTTTGGTAAATCTGTGAAACAGACACAAATGAATGAATTGGGCAGACACTTTCACCACATTTAAAGTAATATTTGAGTTACATTGCAGCGCAAATTGGATAAAAAATATCGACAGGGACAGCTTTTACAACAATTTTACTCAAAAATATATTTCTTTCGTTTTTCAGACCATTTTTTAAAAACAAATTCTCGTTTTCTTTTTGCGCTACAGTAATCGTTGATGGGCTTCCGTCAAAAAATTCAATTCTTAGTTATATGTTTAAAAAAATTCCTGTGTTGAGGCCCAGTTGTTTCTGTTTTAGAGGTTTAAAAATAAAATAAAAATGTCCGCAAAAAATGCTATTGGGTGATTTGCAAAATTAATTACTTCGTTCGACCTGCTTGGTTAAATCTCTTGAATCGTTTACAAGAAACGTGGTATCTATGCTCAACCGTGGGAAGAATTATCGAAAAGTATACAGAGGTAAAATTTTTGAAATTTTGAATTTCTGCTTGAAAAAAACCCATGTTAGACTAATTCTGCAATAAAAACTGTCCCTATAAATACTCCTTCCGCATTTCTTACCGAAATGCATTGTAACTTGGCTACTACTTGACCTGCGGTGAAAGTTTCAGCCTAATTCATTTTTTTATGTCAGTGTTACAGCTTTTCCAAAATGGCTCAAAATTAATGAAACAACCCTCGTAATATTAAACATCGGTTTTCTTCACTTCTCAAACAAAATTATTCTGTACATTTCAGAGATGGAAAGCTTGGCCAATTACTTTCTGGATAATCGTGAATGGGATCAGATTTATTGCAAACATTATTGTGTGGGTCGTCTTCGTGCAAGCGCTTGGTTGGATAAATGATTATCATAAATATCCTGTAGAAACCGGGCCATTAGTTCCAGCAGAAGCGGTAACGCACTACAAAGTGGTTGTGATTGGATGGGGATTGGCGATGTTAGTTTGGACTGTCGTATACATCGCTCTTATGGCTCTAATCTGTACCCACTATCATACGGTCAAGAGGAGCGGTCTTCTACGTGTACCAGTGCCCGTAAATCCTGTGACAATGCAGTACCAAGTTCAGCTTCAACCAACCCAATCGACCGTCGCCGTTGTTCCGCCGCCGTCGTCGGTTTAGAAGAATCCTGCTCAAAGTCAACCGTAAACATCTGTATTCTGCAGTATACAGAAGAATCTGTCAAAATAGTATTTAGTTTATATTAAAAACAATAAACTTCTAATTTAATTGATCTTGAACCAATAACAAAGCATAATGTTACCAATGAACAGAGTCCGGAAAATGCATGTGAAAGCATCTTATTGTTTTTGAACATATATGTGGCATGAAACTTCGGATCTTGTCCGAGTAAGGTCATATGATGGGTTCGAAGTTCGAAAAACAAAAAACTATTGACACATTTTCCCGCATAATTTAGGGGTCACACATCTAAAAACTTTTTTGTTGAAAATTTCGCACTTTAGAACATCTTTGTTGTTTTTAGCTCATTTTTGATGTTGTTAAACGTATTTTTGCTGTTTCTTTGCATTTTTCGGGTTTTTAAGCACACGCATTTGCCGTGATCTACCAGATCACATTTAAAAACATTTTTTGGATTCTTTAGCACTTTAGCGATATTTTGTCGTATTTTAGTGTATTTTTGTGGTGATTTAGCACATTTTTTGTGTTTTAAGCGCATTTTTGTCGATATTTTAGCACATTTTGTGTACAGTTTATGCTATTTTAGCACACATATTTTCCGGCTCATACCAATGACAAATGTTATCTATGAAATATGAAATTTTAATTTTGTTCATGGAACTCACGATCACGACTATTTTGCTACTTGAATATAGAATCGTTTGTTTTCTCCGTGACTAGGATTTGTACAGAGAATTGCGACGTCATTCGACGCTCACCGAATTTGCAATTCTTTGAGGTCAATAATTTTGGTGATCAACAGTATATTTTTAATTCGAAGATTGAGCTAGTTCAAGCAAAAATAATGTTCGGCGAACATAATTTCAAGAGAATTTTGATTTTGTTGTTTGTTTTGATAATTCGAGAATTTGTCGATTTGTACTTTTGACGACCTGTGTAAACAATTGCATGCCAATTTGCTTAGGATTTCGGCTAGAGTCTTGGTCATGCAAATGTACAAAAAATCCATATTTGGCTTCTTAAAAAGAATTCGAGCGGCGACTTATAAATTAACAGGAAAAGAAATCAACAGGTTGTTAATTTGGTTTCCAAGGGGACGAAACAAACTTGACTCCTCAGGAAAAAGGGTAAGAATTCGATTTCTCCGCCAAAACATCACAACTTTTTCACTAAACAATTTCGGAGAAATAAATTAAACACCAAAATCAGTAACTCAACCCTTTTTAATAGTCTTTAGATCCAAACTACATATTTAAATTGGCATGTCTGGAACTCCGCCACCAAAAAATTAATCACCACAGCCGCTACCCAAAAATACATCACCACAACCGTCACCGGCAGCAACAAACGTTGTTGCTGTTAATTCCGTAGACTCACCATCATTTCAAGCTGCTAGCAACTATTATGGATGGCGGAGAGATCGTGCAGTGGCTATTACGGATATTGTGGTAGAAGCACTTTTAAAACAGCAGAAATTTTCTAATAATGCTAATTTTTAATTAATGAATCAAAAAATTCAATATTCAACGCTTAAAAAATTCATTTCTTCCCTTTCTAGTTGACAATCATCTTCTCAGTTGGATTTTTTGTTACTTACTCACCCGAAAGCCAAACATATAGTAATTGACCACTGATCATCATAGTTCATCTTTATTTCTTGTTTTTAAATCTTAATCAAGTGGATTTTATTTTTGTAGAAGAAAACGAAAGAGGTTACGTGACCACAGTGAGCATTTCGATGGGAGTAATCGAGACACTAAGAATTGCTGCCAGTATTTGCATTCTGTTCTATGTAGATGAAAATCTTGTTATGCGCTCATTTAAATTTTTTGTTCTATCCGATTTTCTGTACTTAAAACAAAACCTACATTTCAGAGATGGAAAGTGTGGCCGGCTGTTTTCGGGATAGCCGTGAATTTTTTCAGATTTGTAGGAAACTGTTTTTCGTCTACCTTGCGGCGTTCAATTGGATACTTAGTCAGAGTCATCGGAAGGACGGGCCAATAGTTCCACCAAAATTGGTAACATTCTACAGACTGGTTCTGATTGGCTGGGGATCGGCGTTCTTAATTTGGACTATCGTGTACATCACTTTGATGGGTCTCAGCTGTACCCACTATCATGTGGTCAAGGGGAGCGGTGGTCTACATGTATTACACGTGCCCGTGCCCGTATCTCCTCAGTCCCAGGTACAACTTCAACCAAACCGATCGGTCGTTGCCGTTGTTCCGCCACCGTCGTCGCCAGTTTAGAGAAGAATCCTGATCAAAGTCAACCTTAACCATCCGTATTCCGTTGTACTATGTATTAAATAAAAATCTGTCAAAATTGGTATGTAGTTTTATATTAAAATTAAAACCAGCGTCAAATTCATTGATCCTGAGCCAACAACAAAGTATTTGATAGCGTATTATTTCAATCCTTTAAAATTATACCTCACCTCAGTAAAATAAATGACAAGGCGACAAGGCGATGATTTCGCGACAAAAGAACAAAATCGAATGACAAAAAAAACTTGGACAGTTGGCATATTTGCGCCTCACAAGCACAGGTCGAAAGTTGGCAGTTGCCACATGGGAGATAAGACCAATACATAGCTAATCCGCATTTCTTTGCTTGGACAGAAACTGAGAAGCTCATGCATGCATATCGTTGCTATGACGACAAAACCAAGATTCTTCGAACCATCGACACTTTTGTCAACATTTTTGTTTTTTTATGCATCAAATTACTGGCACGTTCGCCTCTTGATCGGTGATGTGCTTACAAATTTTTCTTATTCATTTTTATTCAGCTGACGGCAAAACAAAAGTTTTCGAGCAGCGCTTCTGCCGATGCGCTGCACAGATTCTTTGAGCAGCTTCGCTAATTGAACAGAGGTAACACACATTAATTGTACAATTGAAAGAAAGCATTGCCACGGCCCCCTCAAAATTGATTTTTAAAAGATTTCCGTGAACTTAAAAAATAAATATAACTTTTCAGATCTGAAATCTGATTTTTTTGGATCAAAATGTCGGGAACACCGCCACCAGGATACTCTCAACCGCCACCAGGATACTCTCAACCGCCACCAGGTTACTCTCAACCGCCACCAGGATACTCTCAACAACCACCGCAACCAGTATATGCGCAACCGCCTCCAGCCTACGCTGCCGGTGGATTTGCAGCGCCAGTAAATGCGAATCATCAAGGAGGATGTACGAAAGACCGAGCAGTGGCAATTACGGATATTGTGGTGAGCAACGGAAACACACATTGTCCAATGTTTATCTACACAAAATTAAACTACGTTAAATGTTATGTTACACCATAAATCGATCCATTTATTATTAGATTTCTCTCTTCTGCTCCATTGGGTTTTTTGTTAGTACTAGCAGGAGCAGCAGCAATGATGGCAGTAATAATGATACCGGTAAGTAAAAAAGCGGTGTTTATCTAACTTTTAAGTCCGAAATATTTTGGGTTCAATATGAGCACTACCGTACAACGGTTACCTACTTTTCTAATGTATTGGACAATGAATTTGAAGTGACTGGAGTGAGCGTGGGACTGGGACTATTGCAGATACTAAGTATTGCCGCCAGTATTTGCATTCTATGCGCTGTAAGTACTCCATAATTTGGTACCTACCAATTAATATCACCATTGATCACCAATTTACAGTACAATCCGGTGTCATGCGCTTGCATCTGAATGGGAAAAGTTTGATCGCTCGTTGAGGTCAACCAGGTCACACCAGCACGCCACAAATCACAGTACCCGAAATATTGATCGACTTAAAGCATATCCTCCATCCCTTTATGAGAAGATTTTGACTTTTGAGACAACCTTAGCTTTTACCAGACTCAATGTCCATCGCTGGGGAATCCCAGTATTCCAATGAACATTTGCTCAATAAAACATGGTACGAGCTGGGCCTCATCGATCGAGTAGCTGAGATATCTCCCATGCATAGACACACAAGCGCATGGCACCGATTTCAAACCAATAATGTAGCCTTAAGACCAAAATTATCCTTGATAACTGTCCCCATGCTGTGTATTTCTTTGATACCTACAGCGCGGACAAGTTTGGCCTTGTACTTTCTGGATTGTCGTGAACTCGCTCAGATTTGCAGCGAATATTATTGACCTTATCGTCATCGGTTTGTGGTTTGCACTCATTCCGGGAATATTAGTCTTTTTTGTTGCTTGGATTATTGTGTTCCTCATTCTGACTGGCGTATACATCGCTCTCATGGTTCTCATCTGCATCCACTGCAATGGCCTCAAGACAACCGGTGGTGTCATTCATACCGGAAATGCCACGGGATTCGCTCCTGCTCCATATCAGTACCAAGCAACGTACTCGGCTACAGCTGTTCCACCGTCAGCGGTCCAGTACCCTCCCACTCAACGAGCTTGAATGAACTTCAAGCAAGAAACGTCCTAAATACATTATTTATAATATAAGCAACGATACACTGATACGCGACGATTATCATATAAAAACTGCCAATTGCTGTGGCAGTTATAATCAAAATTCATTGTGTAATACTTAAAAGTAAAGACAGTAAAAGGACCTTTGAAAATTCCTACTGAAATGGGTCATCCATCATTTGTCAATATTTTCTTCTGTACACAGCGCTGCATCAGCAGAAGGCCTAATTAAGAAAGTATACTAAATCTATGCCGCCAGTGGCTAGAAAAAGAAAATCAATTTATAGAATCTAATTAATTCTGTATGCAGCTGAGACCATATTCAAAATAAACCTTCAGGTTCGTGATGTTCGACTAGATTTTGTTTGGTTTTTTCAGGATTGGTTTTTTTTATTATGATGATAGTAGATGGGATTTCCGCCTAAAATACTTTCAGTTTTATTTAAAAAAGAACATAAACAGCAGAAGCAGTGAAACATAAACTAAACCGATCTAAACCTAAAAACTTTTACCGGTTATGAAACAAAGTGTCGTTTCCATCTTAAAAACTAAATACAAAGTCAAAAATTGCGAACAAGAGCGAAATCTGAACCTAGAACAGTTGACCGAGGTTGGATGGCATTTGTGAGCTTTTGGGACCAAAACAAAGGTAAACTAAGAAATCGAGCTTTAATGGCATTTCGAAGATTTATTGGAAATAGGAAAAAACAATTCAAATTTAAAAACCTGCCTGACGGCAGCTTGGGACCAGAAGGGGCGGCAAACGACACGATGAGGGGGCGAAACGCGCCAAGCACAAAGTTCGCAAATGGGCGATGTATGTATGCTTGGCTAAGTGGGTCAGACATGCCCTCTTTTA
>JAQFXZ010001419.1:0-12140 GCA_034694025.1 Ceratophysella scotica | reverse complement strand
GTACGGTGTTCAGAACAAATAGTGAGAAATTTGCATAATCAAGGATAGCCACAAGGAAAGGTTAGTGTAGTAGGCTGATTAAACTGTATGATACAGTTCCTACGGTTGAGCATTCAAAAACTGGGATGTCGGATGATTAAAAATTCGGTTCACGTCATGAACTCGATGATGATTATCCATCTTCCTTCCGAGAAAGCTTTTTTTTTTCATGAGTCCTTGGCTTTGTTCAACTCTCTGCTAACTGCATGCATATATTATGAGATGTGGAGTGCAGGCATGCATGCACTGTACACCTATGCTCAATGCCCAATATTTGATATGCAGATTTTTTTGAAATGAGGGGAGATCTTTTTTTTTCACTGCTCAATTTTTTTTCATCTTCTCTATTCAAATTTATCTCTGTCTGACTATCTAAAATAAAAGGTGTAGACAATGAGCTTTGGATTCAGAATTCCAAACTCTTTCACTCGCATGAATTCTCACAGAAAATTCTTTGAATATTTGTACTAGGCTCAGGTTTTGTATTTGGATCACGCACTGGGTTGTTACACTGCTCGTACGTTGGGATCTGAATTGGATTTTGCAATAATGCATGTAAAATGTGCGAATTTAAGGGTTGCAATGGGAAATGTGCAAATTCAGGGGTAGTGCATGCGTTATTCGATATTAAGGCCTCATTGAAACATTGTAGCTACTCGCTACCCCATGCAATAAATTCGGTATCCCTTGAGGGTCTACATTACCTGGTGTGAAAATGTTAATGAACTTTTTATTATGCTGCGTAATAGATTGTAAAATATGTAATAGCTTGGGAAGGTTTGCATAATTCGGCCATTACACGTTGGAGAAATCTGCCTTGTTTTGCCTATTGTGCGATGTTATGGTTGTTTGCGAAAAAAACTCGGGGAACCGGAATCGCAAAAGAATGTGCAAAAAATATTGAATAGTTGTTACCGTATCAGTATCAACCCTTTAACCATTGTGGGATGTGCAAATCATGCATAGCATGCTTGGAATATGTTTTTTTGCTCGTATTTCGTATCGCAATCACAAGTTACTCGTGAAATTTAAAATTTTTTAATAGAATTCGTCGCTGCATAAAATTTAAATAGAAAATGTGCAATATTTGAACGGCTTTGCACAAAGAAGAGTGCTGGGTACACAGCATTCGCGTTTTGCAAATTTTGCAATTTTTTTAAATGAAATCATAAATGAATATCTTGGGCCTAAAAAGAAAAGCCAACTGCCAGGTACGATTTACGATTCTACGACAGGAATATGTTGACCCAGTTTCACATGATTTTTAAAAAAAAATTGCATATTTGTATGAAAATCCGTATTAGACAAAACCTGAGGCACAAAAAGCGCCCCAACAAAAGCCGCGACTCCAAAAGGCGCGACGCGAATTTGGTTTGATTAGGTTAGGTTTTCTGAGTTGTCACGCTTTTCTCGCCTCTTTTGTCGCGCTTTTTGTTGTAGCGCTTTTTGCAGTCGCGCTTTTTGGCTGAAAGCATCAAAATTGTAATATGAAAAAATTTTACACAGAGAATGGGAAGTTCGACGGGGCGATTCGTACGTATGTGCATTGCTTATACCAGAAATGCCAAAAATTCTCGTAATTTCACATTTTTTACCAAAATTTCGACCTGAAATTGAATTCCGATGCTAAAATGCAAATTGAAAGAGAGAAATGAGTAACCTGAGATTTATAAACTTTACGCTACAATAATTTAAAATTAATTTGATTTAAAAAATGAATAACTGAGTGACCTACGACATGCACAGCTCAGGTATTTCCTTTCAACCCTTCTTCACTCCTGCATATTAATTGTGTGTATAGGTCCGTGAATGAATCCTTGTAAATGAATATGCATTGCGCAAAGTAGGTACACACAAACACACACACACTGGTCTTTTTTTTTATAGTGCTCAAAGAATCCGGGTAGAATATAATGCTTGTCATCTTGAGATGAATAATACTGGTTAATGATTTATTGCTTGTGTTCAGGTTTTGAGCAAACATGCCATGCATAAGAAATATGAAATGTGTGTAAATCCGATGAGATTTAAATAATTTCTAGTTCGGCATGATCGACGCTAGAATTGGAATATATATATTTTTAGGTTTAGAGTTGTTTTGAATTAGCTAATGTTTAAAACGTTGAGATGTTGAGATTAAAATGCGCTATTGAATGGAATTTTGAATATTTTAAATTCAAATTTATTCGAAAACGGACATTCTTAAATTTCTTAAAAATTTCATTAAAACAATTCTAAAATCTTAAATTCATTTATTTATAAAAAGAATTTTTAATGACCATCCTGATCTTTAATTTTCAGAATTTCTTGCTGTTTTCGTAAAATATTTATTTGATATTCGTACCCAGGAATTTATTTCCGTTTTAAAAAATGTTCAGGCTTTGAAATGCATAACATGAAATGCATAAGAAATTTGACATATTTTGAAAAATAAACCAAAATTTCCAAAACTTCAATTTTAGTCGCTACAAGAATGAACGATTTCTTTAAAAATTGAATTCCTTCCTGACTGTTTTTGACGCTGATTTTTAGAGCTTTACCTCGATACAGTTTTTTTTAAATTGGAAACTGGCCGAATAAAAAATTCTGAAATTGGTTGAAATTAAACAAGAATTTGGAATCTTAAGTTCAGCTGCGTTGACCTTACGGGAACGGGACACAACTGTTGGTTTGTTTGAGCAAACACTGATTTTTAGCTCCAAAAAGTGTTCAGCTTGGAGCAACCACGCCATGCAAGAAATCTTATGATCTGAAAATAAACTAGTTTTTTAATAATTTTAAATCGAGTTGAATATGAATCAAATAAGCATAGCCAATTTTTACGCGAAATTTTTTGAATTTGACCGTTTTAGATGTGATTTTCAAATTTTGCATCGCAGATTTTCCTTAAATTGTTAGATCCAATACGCATATGCAAATACAACCATTTCCTAGTGCTAAAAAGCTGAGTAAACAATCTCAGAATTGTATCCAAATACAGATCTTTCCTTGAGCTTTTGTGTTGGATACCGGTTTTTTGAGGAACCCAATCCAGAATGTAATTAAACGATTTGCGTTTTAACCAGTGCATTTTTTCAGCCTTGCTTTGCTTTGGTTATTTACTTGGAGGAAATATATAAAGTCATCCAAACTGCTGCGCTTAAAAACTGGTTCTTGCTCTTCTGACCTTGCAATTATTTCCATTTCTGGAAGAAGCAGTTTTGCAGTTCACGTGTGTGAGTAGAATTTGAATATAATTCCCATAAATGATCTTCTGGTTGTCAGATTAAATCTGCTCAAGCCGTGAATAATATTATATAGTGCATTACTTGTTCATGGTTCATGTGGTTCAGGCCTAGCATTCATGTGAAGCTGGGAAATGGAGAGCAGTGCACAGAGCACAGTAGGAGCTCAGGCAGGGATGAACTGAAGGAATCTTCAATTTGAGTATGCAAAGCTTACGTGTTCATCCCTCTTATTAATAATTATAATTTATAATAGAGGGATTCCCCTGTTTCATCAAACAGTACTGTCGACTCTCTTTGATTTAGCCTTTTTTCTTCCTCGACGGAGATCCAGTTTCGAAATTACAATAGATAGGAAGGAAGGGGTTGAGATTTTCCGGAGGAAGATGAATTGGAGTACAGGGTGGTCTGTTCGGTTAAACTGGGTATCAATGTGTGCATTATGGTTAGTACGTTGATTTGCTGCTACAGCCAGTCTGCCTGCATGCACCAAGATTAATTTTCAAAATTCTAAAGTCGAAAGGTTTAAATGTTAAAATTGCTTTTAACGCTATATTCTCTGAGAGCTTTGATGTGGTAAAGGTGCTGTTTGTGTAGGTTCCGTTCTATCACATTGCATTTCATTTGTTTTGTTTAATTTTTTCTTGTTCAATTGTTTCATTTTGCTTTGATTTTTGTTTTGCTTAATTCAATTTTTTTTTGTTTTGTTTTGTTTTATTTTATCTTATTTTTTGTGTCTTGTTTATTGCAATTTTGTTTTGTTCCGCTTTGTTTTATTTTGTCTTGTTTTATTTTTTTTTGTCTGGTTAAATTCAATTTCGTTTTATTTTGTTTTATTTTGTCTTGTTTAATTCAATTTTGTTTTGCTTTTTCTGTTTTTAATTTATTTTGTCTTGTTTCATTTTGCTTTGATTTTTGTTTTGCTTAATTCAATTTTGTTTTATTTTGTTTTGTTTTGTGATATTTTATTTTATTTTTGTGTCTTTTTTATTGCAATTTTGTTTTGTTGAGCTTTGTCTTACTTTTTGTCTTGTTTCATTTTGTTTTATTTGTCTGGTTAAATTCAATTTTGTTTTATTTTGTCGTCTCTTGTTTTTTTGTTTGTTTTTTTTTCTAGTTTTTTTTTACTTTGTTTCATTTTGCTTGTTTGTTTTATTTTATGTTGTTTTATTTTATTGCGAATTTCGTATTGACTTCGATTCTTCTACAGACACCTATAAAATTACCTAAAAAACTACTCAAATATTTTATAATTTCAATCATTATTTACGTCCTTTTTTTTTAATACGAAAATTCTTGCAGAGTTGATTTGCAATTGAATCTGCGACAAAAAACCATATGTGCAAAAAAAAAAAAAAAAAAAAATTAAGGAATTAATTTGAATAATTTGAATAAACTAGTGACCTAAATAAGAGAAAAAAGATGTCCCTCCTGATCCACCCTGTACAAGACGAGCACTTATAATTTTTTTAAACAACGAATGCCTGTTTTGTCCTCTGATTTTTTTAAAATATTGTTTTCTACATTTTTTTTTTCTATTTCACTTCATGCAAGTCTCATCCTTTGTTCTTGGAGCTTAATTCGTAGAGATAGGGGAGGGAAGCTTAGGGGCTATTCTAGCTCAATCTGCATATTTCATTCCATTCCCTCACAACAGAGTCTTATTTGAATAGGCCAAGGCTAGTGCAACCAAGCTCAGCCAAGCCAGGAAGAAAGGATCTTGAAAGAAAAAATCTCAATTTTTTTATTTTTTTGTCTTTTACTGGAAGCGTAACGGTAATAAATAGGCAGAGCTATGGACACACACTAGGCACTATGCATAATGTTTAGTGCTTAGAATCTCAATGTTCAATATGTGCTCGTCTTTCAGTTTTCTTTCTTCAATTTTATAATCACTCTCTGTCTAGTCTCTCTGAGCTGTGAGAAAAAACCCGGGAGGAGATTTGCATACGGATAAGATACTTATTAATGTTCCCTACGTGCCTATGCACACAAATGGACTTTTTTTTTCGTTTTAATACGGGTATGTCCTTTTTCACACCTTTATTTTTTATGGGGTGAAATAAAAGCACAGCTCAAGTTCAGTGTGTCAAGTTCACCCTCTGGAGCTGCATCCCGGCTAACGGGGTGACGAGCGTGGTGCTCTAGTGCTCTGCGCTTCGAATTTTAAGATTAAAATTTTCTAGAATTTTGGAACTAAAAAAATTCTAGAGTGAGTTAAATAGCCGTTTCGAAATTCAATATATTATATTATTGTATTTTAGATTGAAATAAAAATTTAAGTTCATAAACAGTTAGCACAAAAGTTAACATTGTTTTGTTGGACTTAATTTGTAAACAAAAAATTAGTAAACATATTAGTGCAAGGTTGAATAAAACATCAGACGAATTTGTCAAGAAAGTTTTTTTGTGGTTAAAGTTTTGGTCCAACCAAAAAGCCCGACGCCAAAAAGCCCGAAGCCAAAAAGCCCAACGCCAAAAAGCGCGAAATCGAAAAACACGACAATCGGAAATCTAACCTAACCTAACCTAATTGATCTCGCTCTTTTTTGGTGGTGCACTTTTTGTAGCGCTTTTTACCTGATATGCAATATCACCAAATAGGTCACCAAATAGGTTCAAAAAACAAATAAGATAATAAAAACAATGTTTTGTTTAAAATCAAGTAGTACTGTGGAGACATTGGGTCCCTTCGGTGGTCAAGCCCTTGACTAGTGAAAGACATCGGTGTTCGACTTCGAGCTACTTCAGGGGAACCCAGGTCACAGGCCTTCCTTGTACAACGCATAAGTATCGCCATTCAGCGCGGAAACGCTGCTAGTGTTCTCGCGACAATCCCTCCATCCGCACAATTTAACGAAATATTCAATTTATAAATCTACTATTTTAACAGTAGTACTCGTATTTAGCTGTGTAACAAGAATATGGTTTTAAAAAAGTGTTTTTTATTTTAAAATCAACCAATGCTTTTTAATGGGGCGGCAAATATTTTCAAAATAACTAAAATTAATTGTATTTAAAGGAAAATATAGGCAGCCTGTTGTTTTTTAAATTATCAGTGTAATCCTGTCTTCACAAGAAGACATACGCAATATTTTGCTCAAATTCAAGTAAGCATCATTGAATGACCAAAACATGATTAAAAATGTGATTTTCTCTCAGAAAATGTTGTTCAACACAAAAAATAAAAAACCTTTTTTGTTTAAAATCAGCGTTTTTACGTAATTATTGCATGAATCCAGCTTTATACATGGACAACTTTAAAATATTTAATGTGAAAACAGTATAAATCAATATTCTATAGGTTTTATGACCGGCCGTTAAATAAGCACAATAACAGCAGAAAAATTTCCATCAATTTAATAGCCTAATTAACACAATATTTCCCAATTAAAAAGTCACACCTTCCTTTTAAATATTTTCCAAATGATTAGATCAGGCAAATTAAATGCCTGACGCTTCAGCCAATCGAAGAACAAGACCCAAGGCCATTGGACTAAATAGGCCTGTCATCCTATTAAAAAACCAGATAAAAAAGTCTAGTACTAACTAAAAAACGAGGTGTACTCCATTTCATCACAGCGTGACATAACATTGACTCTAGAAATTAAAACTGGTCTCATTGACGTCAATCAGATGATATCAGGTACATATATAGAATTTTGTAAATCTTGAGCTGAAACCTTTCCTATATCTCAAATTGGGACGCGTGTACAAAAAAAAATGGTTCTCAGTAAAACCTGATTCTAAGTAGCGATTTGTGCTTGGTTCTAAAATACTATCGTTGTGTACACAGTCAAAATTATCGTATGACCTCGGCAGGTTACTACAGAAGCGTTGTATGATGCAACATCGTTCAGTCAGTACAAAGTCCTGATTCAATAAAATATTATGATTTAAATAACACGAGTCAGACAGAGCGGAGCCAATGAATCGTACAAAAATAAGCGAAACATTATTTTTTATGTCTAAGCTGAGAATTAAAATTGTATTTTAAAAACCATGTAAGAATTTGATTTTTTAATTTATTAATCGGACATTGACCCAAAAATCGAATCCTAGAAGCAAAACTTAGGAATTCATTCAAACGAAGGCCACATTTTCTTCCGAGTCACAAGAAACCTCAGAGGTCACGTGGGTTATCCAATTTTTCCTTATGCAATCGTCTACTGCTGAAGCTTGAGCAATTAAAAGCCTATCAATTTTCCTGGAGTTCAGATTCAGCCTCCTCAGTTCATGGCCATACTACGTGTTTAATTCAAAGGAAATGATATTTTAAGAGTATAAGGAAAAACAAGTATGCAATATGGAAATTGGGATTGTAAAAAGGTGAATGTATAAATAATTTACGTTTTGTGTTTTTTGCAGTGTCCGTGACAGGCGTACCCACAAATGACTCTGAGCTTCAGCTCTTCCGTGTGCTTCAACGAGCCAATTTGCTTAACTACTTTGATGTGATGATAGAATTGGGTGGGGATGATGTGCAGCAGCTCTGTGATGCTGGGGAAGAGGAATTTCTGGAAATTATGGCGCTTATTGGCATGGCTTCTAAGCCGCTTCATGTTCGAAGACTTCAGAAATCTTTGCAAGAGTGGATGACTCAGCCAAGTAAGACCCTTAATTGGGGATTGGATTGGTCACGTGATTCAGAATTGGTTGCAATTGTGATGCAATTTAACGTAATTTTGGGATTTAAGTAAATCGTGATTTGAAGACGTGACGAAACCTTGTGTCAATAAATCAAATCCGAATTTTTATCGCTACAATTTTCAACGCCACATCAAATCACAGGAAATCACAGGCAATCAGTCACAACAACAAAAAAATCAAAGAAAATCACAATTTGATGTGATTTTTTTCTTCAAAAAGTGTGATTTTTTACGACTCTGACATAACAAATCAAAACTTTTGTTTTAAAGGCCCAAAATTGACGGTGCCGATTATTAATTTTCTTGAATCTTGGAATTAGATTCGACTTTGTGTTCCAAAAATTAATAAAAGCATATTATTTTAATTTCAGATTTATTCCCAAGCCCAACCCTGGGTCCACCACTCTCCGCCTTCACTGCTGGCCACAATCCAAATAATTCCAGAGAACGGACGAATCCTTCCCCAAATCCCAACCCTTTACCTGGAAATCAGCAAAATTCAAATCCCAACCCAGCACAACAACTTCCGATCCGCCCAATCCCCTGTCAGCCCATACCGAATGCACCTGGTTCCGGCTTCTTAACTCCGAATGAGCTCAAATCCCTCCAATTGAAATTCCACAATGGGCTAAGAAACGAGAGCAGCGGAAGTGACAACAGTAACAGTCCCATCCAGTCAAACATGAATCCACACCCCGTCCCACAAGCTTATCATCCGCATTTGCAACCCCCGCCCCATCCCAACTACTTAACCGTGTCCAGTCCTTCAATGATATCAAATTCACATAGCCCAGGTCCTGCACCGAGTCCATTTGGTTCTGGGACGAATTCTGGGCAGGCGTACCCACCAGCATCTTCAGCTACATCTCCCTGTCCTTCATCTTCCTCCTCCACATCTTCCAGTAGTCATCATTTTACGTTGCCAAACGGGATTAGTCTGAGGATTCCAGCGGATCAGCTCATTCCAAGTCATTTTTTAGAAACACGGCTCAGAACTCGAAGTGAGCCGAATAGTCCGGCTGAGTCTCCACAGCCTCAGTCCCATTCTCAGGGATTGGACAGTCGGTCTTCCGTGTCACCTATTCCGTTTCTGCAGGATCATGAGGTGGAGAAAATTACGGAGTCGGCTATACGCGTACTGCAAAGCTTACCCGATTTCATGGGAGAACCCAGGGTCACGGCTAAACGGAAGAGTTCTGCTGATTTCGAGGTAAAGCTGCTAAAAATTTGATTTTATAGTGTCTTTGACTGGTCAATTTTTTGTGCAAATTTTTCCCGGGGTTCGTGATCTACTTTTTAAAGCTTAAAACATAGGCCTTTCCTAAATCCTAAATCTAAAAAAAATTAAATGAAATTCAGTTGCGTGCCATTTATTTATATCAAGCTTTCGTGCCAAAAATATGATTTTCAATGCATTTAAAAGTTTGAGAGCAAATTCGATTGTGCCAGTTTTGTGATGTTTCATAATTTGTGTATCTGTTCTGGTTTTTCTGGTGTTTTTGGTGCATCTGGACTGGATGCTTTGTTTTTACTTACACGATTTTTGTACCAGTTTTATGTTCACTTCGATTTGCTTTCTTGATTTTTGTCACCAGATTTTGCGATCCTAGTTTCGTTTTGCTAATTTTGCAAGTTTCGCGATGTAAAGTACTCTTTCCTGGCTTTGAAAAAATCAGATATATTCTAAATCAAAAAAATCAAGAAAAAAAAATTAACTGAGATTGATTTGCTTGCCATATATTTATATTTGCATTATCAATTTTAGATAACACAACTTTAAATTTCAGTTTTTCTTCTGTATTCTTTGTCATTTCACGGTTGGTGGTTAATTTTTTCATGTTGTTTTTTATTGGCGAACCTGGATAATTTCTGTTTTGAATGTATCGTTTTATCCGATTGTTCTGCCTTTCTTAAGTTCAGTATGAGTGTATTTTTTGTAACCAGGTTTTGCGTTTAGCGATTTTGTTTTGCTATTTTTCCCCGAGTTTCGCGATGTAATTTTGCCACGCTTGAAAATTTTTGCATTTTCTAAATCAAAAATTAAAAAATAGTTCAAACGATTTTTTTTTGTTTTGTTTGCCATATATTTATATTCACTTTTTTTATATTATGAAGTTACACTTTTTACTCCAGATATCATCTCCTAACTTGGAACCTTGTCTCCACAAAACCTTCACTTTAGGATTTGTGTGAATGTTTTTTTTTCTGTTGTATTTTTTTTATATTGTGAATATTTTGATTTTTGAATTCAGTGTTTTTATCAGAGTTTTGTGCCTTTTTTTGCTCAGTGTGCGTTTTCTAAATTTTTTTTAACCAGACTTTGCGTTCATATTTTTGCTTTGCTAGTTTTGCTCGAGATTCGCCGTTTAATTTTGCCACAGTAAAAAGAAATCTAATTTTCTGCATCAGAAAATCAAAAATTATTTAAAAACATATTTATTAATTCATTTGCCATATATTAATATTCACTTTTCTTTTTTTATTTACAAACATTTAACTTTAGAAAAGGTATTCTCTTTACCTGCGTCCAACATAGAGAGGCTTACGCTTAAGTTTAAGCTAATGTATAATGGTATATAGAAACCAAGAAATAGATACTTATACAAAAATATAAACGCTGAATACCGCATCTAAAATCTAAATTGACAATTTTAAATTTCAGACTGTGATACGCCTAGCCGAGGACGATCCAAACACAATGGATGAGATCCGGAAATACGCTGCAATTTACGGAAGATATGATTGCAAGCGGAAGGTCCAGAAACCGCTTACAATTCACGAGCTATCACTCAACGAAGCTGCAAGTCAGCTCTGCAAACGCATCCCGGCATTGCTAACCCGAAGAGAAGAATTGCTCCAGCTCTCCCGTCAAGCCGTCCGAGATGCGGGGCTTCCCTATTCAAGCATTATCACGATTCCAGGAGGGAACATGTTTCCCACTCAGAATAGCAATATGAACAATGGCAGGGTGGGCATGGGTGCAAAACCTGAAGATGCTATGCATTCGGTTAATGGTGATCACGGAAATGGAAGCTATTTGAATGGAAGAAAACTCCGGAATCGGCATGGCATGGAGATTCAGGTGAGAAATTATTTTTAAATTGGGTTTCGAAAATGTCGTTTGGCAAACGCGGTTAAGAACTTGCAACATCTCTGCATAGACGGGCAAGATCACTCGACCTTGAAGATCACTTATCTTAAGATCGCGATCTTCGGCTGTAAAACGATCTTGATCTTGGGATCTTGATCTTACACTACCCAATGATCTGATTTATGATTTTTCAGCCATAAAAGCGTTAAAAATCGCGATTTTGAAGATCACATGTTCTTAAGATCGCGATCTTCCGCTGTAAAATGATGTTGATCTTGGGATCATGATCTTGAAAATTTTGTGATTTTGTTTGATCTTGATCTTGCGATCTTCTGAGCTTAAATTTTTCGTTTAAGATCAGTGATCTTCAAGATCATTTTCTGGTGATCTTGTCCATCTATGCATCTCTGATCTCCATATCACAAGAACAGAGTACCTGTAAATTAGATTAAAAAAAAGTATATCCTATAGAAAATGGTTTTCTGACATACTCGTATCGATTTAAGGTCACTTTCTAAATTGTGTAAAAATATTTGTAGAAATTAACATTAATTGATTGATAGATTTAATATCTTGGTTCGTAAAGCGCTATTTTGGATTTTACGACTTGTTTTCAATTTGTTTAAAAAATGATTCTTGCTGCAATGGCCGTTCGTCCATGTCAAAATATTCCTTCCATTTCTTCCTTTTTTAAAAACATTGAAAACTTGTCAAACCCAGGCTTACTTTACGATATTTTCTTGTCAAAACTTTCTTCGGTGTAAGTTTCATTTAAACTCAACTACGTTGGGCTCGGCTGTTTGGTTTAGGCTGTACAGATTTTTAATATCAAGATTATATGCGTTTGATGAAAATAGAGCAATTTGAATCATAATTGCTTCGAATTTCTTCACAGGAGTACAATCGCCCGAGATCCGCACCAGATACACAGATGTTACCTGAAGAAATGTCACTGAATATTCGGCGAGGATCTGGACCGGCTGTGATAAATACGCAGTCCAGCTCAAATTCACATAAAGATGTAAGGAAATTTTAGTCTATACATTGTAATTTCAATATTATATTCGTTTTGAATTTTGAAAAATAAATGAAACCCATTCTATATTTTTGTAGCTGATGATCGAGTGTTCAAATTCA
>JAQFXZ010001418.1:0-12143 GCA_034694025.1 Ceratophysella scotica | reverse complement strand
CAAAGTTGATCTTCTGTGCCATAAATAAAAGAAAGAGAATAAGTGTCGTTTCAGGTAAATGAAGAGGGATGATGTTTGAGATGTGGGAGCAGTGGTGAGCAAATATGTTCAGTGAGGCTGAGCTGGTGAAAGTGATGAGAAATGGTTATCCGTGGAGAAAGTTGGATTGGCAGACTGAATCGAGTCAAAGTCAATTCAATCCACGATCAGAGCCTAGTGAGGACTGGTAGGCATGGCAGGAGCTTATATAATGATCAGAGTCCCAGCAGACATGTCCCCAACCCAGTTATAATAACTTACAATATATAATAAGGATTTCCGCTCCGATCCGCAGAGACTCCGTTTCTGGAGAGAAGATCCCGAATTCCTTCTCATGTTATTAAAAATCCGACTCAGGCTCAGTCTAGCTCATGCCATAAGACGCCGTCTCTCCGTGCAACACAGCACAATACAAATACTAATATATGGCTTGTAGTAAATCATGAAGTGAAAGCTCCTCATCCGTATGCTCACCCCGCATCTATACGGATTTGAGGATGAGGTTTAGGCTCTTTACCTCATTCAATTCCCCCTTTCTGCTTCCGAGTATCCAGGAACGGGCTTATGTGTTTTGGCTAAGAGAAAGGTGACAATTAAGTGTCATTTGGGCAAAACGGGTTGGGATGAGCCAAAACTTAGTCAGGTTAGGTTAAGCTAGGTTAGTTTAGGTCGAATTCGGTGAAAAATTTGGACACATTAAAAATGACACCAGAAAACGTTGGTTTACTCAGCTGGGTTTTATCCTACTGTCCTGGAAGCAAAAATTCCAAATGAACATAAAATTTTCAATTCAGTGTGGTGCATCTTAGGTTAAGTTAGGTTAGTTTAGATTTGTCGAGATCCTCTGATGGGCGTTATTGACAAATTTAGTCTAACCTAACCCAAATTTTAAAAAAATCCGACCGCTACACTCCTTATGGAAAATCTGTACGTCGCACCTCGACTTGAATGTTCGAAATTTCGGAAATACGCGTCCCGCAAACCATTTTTGCTGACACAAACCCGTAAAATTGACGAAAAATCTTTTTGCATGTAATAAAAAATTTAAGTAAACGGAAATTTGAATGCAATCCAAAATTTCCATGTGAAGTTGTAGTAGAATTGATATTATGGCTTTTGTTTTTAACTCACCCAGAATAATTCCGATTTTCACCTTATTTAGACAAAATTTCACCCAACTTTTTTTACCTCATTCTATCTCTACAGTATTTCATCTACTATTGCTCCCATGTTTTTCTCCCTAATAGTGTTAAATGAAATATCCAGTAGAATGTTAAAGATAGCTGAAAAATTAACATTTGGGTGAAAACAAGTTGAAAAGAGTTTTAGTCTAAATAGGGTGAAAATCGGAATTGTTTTTGCGCAAAAAATAGGAAGTATTTAATTGCCTATGCCTACTATCTTCCGCTGAATTTCAAAAATTTGCTTCTAATCGATGCTGTTGTGCTCAAATCGTATTTTGGTTGCATAAAATTGTACGGCTTGTATAATGCGTTTAGCCAAGGTGAATTGCATGATTTATCAGAAATTTGATGGTCGACATGAATAAATGAATGAACACATCACTGCTCACATTGGCTCTACGAAGTGTCTACAATAATTAAGATTACAGTTGCAAAAAGCCTGTCAAACTTTATACGACGTATCGTAATTCATTTATGAATTAATTCAATTTAATTGGACCGGACGAGAACTGCACCGTGATCGAAATTAAATGTTCACGGTGCTGCATTGCTTGATCTATTTGATTAGCTATAATTTAATTAGATTATTCCAAATTTTCAACAACCATTTATTTGTTCTTTTCTTGATTGCTGCTGAGCTGCCGAAGTGACTATTTACTCTCCATCTACTTTATGTACATTTCGACAGTTTTTTTTCTTTGCTTTCAGTGGAACTCCTTTCTCTTGGTTGAGAAAATGCCGAAAGGGTATTTTGAGTGTACGAAGACGAAGAAGGTATTTTTTATTTTGGTTGGGTGCCTGTCGCCTGTTTGCCTTCTGCCTGCCTTCTCCCCACTTTACTTTGTAGTTTGGGCAAGGAGGTTCTATTATTTTGGTTTGGGAAAGCATATTCTGACTCCTTGTTTTGGGAGCAGAAGGAAACCGCATCTCGTTTTCTCCTTCATTTCCTCTCCAATAGTTCCTTCATGATTTATCGGACCTTCCAACCGTTCACTTTCTCCCTCCCTGCCCACTGATCTCTCCGCAACCTTCATTTATGAGATGATGAACAGCACATTTATCTACCGCCTTCCTTGCGGCTACTTAGTTCACCTCACAAAACAACCTCCCTTTGCCAAACATCAGGATTAGGCTCCCAGGCTACTCTAGTATCCGAATTAATGAAAAGGGCCTTAAATTTTTTATTTAGGTTCCTTAAAAGTTTGAGGCGACATATATTCGTATTTCTCTAAAAATCAAATAGTATATCTCGTCCATTTCTGCTTTAAAACCATGATGCCAACGACGTGGCCGTGTCGCTAGAATTTCCGCTCATTGGTAAGAAACAGATTCGCAACCTTGCTGAACCAAATTGGCCAAAAATGGATTTTCAAAAATAGGATGGGCAATATCTTATTTTTTAATGACAAATTCGGTTTTCATCTTTGTTTCTTTGCCTACTTAGTTTTTAACATTGCTGATTTTTGCCAATTCGGTTTTTAACATCGCCGATTTTTCGCCAATTTGGTTTTTACCGCCGCTCATATTTTTTTTACATAATTTGTGTGTAATTTGTATATAAAGATATCATCAATACAATTATTTTGCCAAAAAGTTTTTGAATGAAATAGCTAGTGGCCAATATATTTTTTGCCAATGTGCTTAAAAGGTAATATTCGTATCGCTGGAAAATTTTGATTCATTCGACATCCTAAAATATTCTACTACGAATACGCCATAGCTAAGCTCGGAATCTTGAGTTATCACAGCTCGTAGCAAACTCTGTTAAAGGTTCGGAAGCTTTAATATTACGAATAAAAAATTCTTCAATTGGCACTGAGCAAAACTTACTGTTATATGTGGAGCAAAATGAATTATTAGGCTTGTCATTGCCTGATTGTCATGTAAAATATTAATCAAACGTTCTCCACTGTAAATTTGGGTGCCGCCACTTGGGTGACATTTGGGCGCTAAGCTATTTGGGTAGATTTAATAAGGATCAAGAGGTATGCCATCTATATCTATGTATATATTCGTATATGTATGGTATACGCATGTACGAGTACTCTTGTCTGCTCTGCTATGACGTCCATTGTTCAAAATTAGCAATGTATCTGGCATGTAATTGTAAATCTGCAATTTATGAAGTAGTTCATAAAAGTTATATCTGTCCAATAGACAGGTGCTGGAGAGCGTTTCAATTATCTCATTTGAAATACGTGAAGTACATGTATAAAAATCCGCCTGTTTCATGTATCTGCGCCGTGACTAAAATCATGCGCCCAGAAGACGGCTCTCAATTGCGCCTGGGCCAAAGTGGGTGTGCGCTGAAATGACTGCGCCCAAATGACTGCCCCTCAACTGACCTAGAATTTTTTAAACTGACATTTGAAAGTTAGATGAGCACTCATAAACTAAAGGCTTCATTGATTTTTTAATATTTTTCAAACTTAAATGCCGTTGACATTGCTTGAAAATTATCCAAATACCACTTAGTCGCTCTACCTTTGGGATGCAAAACCATCCATTTTATTGTGAAAATAATATTAAACTTGATACACAAAGGTTGGAATTTCAGGGCACAAATTTTGAAAAAGTTACGGTACAAGTTCTATAGTGTAAGGCTTTCCTTATGAGAGACAATTTTACATATTTTGAGTTTCTTTGGGTTCTTCCGAAAAAATGTGATAACATTACAGTGCTTAAATTCCTATGTACGATTTCAAAATATGCTTACAGGGCACGCATCCTTCCACCTTAAAGAATTAAAATTACGCCATATTAAATTAAACTTAAATCCATAAAGCCTAACCTTGATTCAGATCCATATTTCAAAGTTCCATGCCCAAAGTACGAAGAGAAATGTTTGATGAAAGCGGAAAGAGGTTTCAAAGCCTGTTGCCCGTCTGCCTCGGAAACGAAGCGTCATTAGACTGTTTAGTCATGGCATGGGCTCATTTTATTCGCTACTCATTCCGCTCCTTTGACTACGCAACTATGTAATGCTCTGAACTCTGAATACTCAAATGGCTCTGTTATGTTGGCTTGAATGCTGAATACATTTCGGTATGCCTCAACCTGTGGAATTGCTACTTTGAAGCCCTAATTCCCTATTCTGTTTCTCTTTTCTCTGGCAGTAATGCGGAGGGTGAGTTCAGTCAAGTTTGGTGAACATTGAACATGCACTTGGAAGGACGAGTGAACCATGCGGAAATGTTTGATCTTTTTATACAAAACCATTTATTTACACGGACTACTATTTATTCTTGGTTTGCTACCCATATTTTTAAAGTTTGAAAGCCAGATTCTAATTATATTATATTTAAATGGATTGCGCAGGTTGGCAAACTCCCTAGGTCATGAACATTTCCTTTGTTCACGCCCATGTTTTACGAATCCATTCCAGATCCCGTAAGTATAGTTTAATAGTATATTTCGGCTCATTTTAAAAATACCGTTTTTTTTTAAAGAAAAAAGCTTATTTCATTTTCCTCGATAATGGTTTCATCCGCTGGAGCTTAACACAATTACCTGACAATTTTTTTCGCCTCGCATTTAAAATTAATCGCAAAATTTGTGTTTAGAAAATATTTTATAAATAATTCTCTATAGGTAAACTCGCGTAGCAGCTTGGCATTTTTATGATACTACAGAATTCGAAGATAAAATGCGAGAGCCGTTGTCAAATTCGCAAATCTCTGGATGCATGACAACACGCGCAAATCAGTGTTTTGTAAATGCTAAACAACCGTTTGATTATATTTAAATTTAATTACAAAATAAATCGCGGTGATAAATTTTAGATTGCTCGCAGAAATGAACTAGTTGTTGTAGACAATGACAAACAAACGATTTTAGGTGTTTCTAGAGTTGGCCTTACGCAGTTCTACTGCGTTTTTTAACTGCGTAAAATTGCGTTTTACGCATCAATATTTAATCTAACACACTGCGTAAAATTGCGTTAAATAAAAATCATAATTGCGAATTCATACGAGTTCCAATTTAACGCAATTTAACGCAAAACCAAATAGCTATAAACCGTAGAGTATGGGCTAAGGGTTTCAAGTAAAGGAAGAAGAGATAAGGTATGGAGCAAGGGTCTCGGTGACTATTCAGTTTTTTATGGGAAAGAAAAGTGGTTCTATATGGTATAGAAATGCGATTAGAAGGCGGGGTCAAAAAGAGGCGTCAACACACACTTCTTCTGGTATATGTGTGCTATGGTGAATTTGACAGTGATTATGAAGAGATGGCGCTCTGGCCCTAAATATCAAGTCCTGAACCTCAGAAGGTACTCTACGGTATACAGCTATTTGCGCAAAACGCAATTTAACGTAAAACGCAATTTAACGCGGCTTTTGCGTTTTACGCATCACAAACCAAAAAGACTGCGTAATAAGCCAACTATTTGATGAACAGAGCCTGTGGATCGACCAGTATGCTAGACTCTATTGACAAATAATCTGTGAAGTTAATACACGTTGGAATATCAAATTGAAAGGTACACACAACTTTGTACGCAAGGTGCAACGTATTAGTAGCATAACATCTTGATAATAGTTGCTACACCTGCTCATAACGTTGCCTGCTGCGAATTGTGCGTCCAACTATTCAAGCCTTCAAAATTGCATAATAGTTCCATTGTTATGCTCTGCATTAGTTCCTTTGTCATGCTGATCCTGGGGGAAAAGAACACGGTCACAAATTATGACACGCAGAGGGAGCGAAGTGAAAGCCCAGACCAGAAGAGCCGCAGTTGTACAGTGAGCTAGTACTGTACAAGGAAAGCTAATAGAACCAGGAGTTTGGACTCGGTTTTAAAACTAAAAAAAGTGATCGATTATAAGGGAGAGGGCTCTTAAATATTCATGCAATCCATCTCTAATCGATCTGAACCATGAACAAGACTTTGTGGAGAGAACATACACACAAGACCTGAACGGACTGACAGATATAGACTGAAGAGAACTTAACTGATCCAACCAACCGCTGCTCCCATCTGATCTCCTTCCACGTCAATTGTGCTCCATGAATTTGGAACGGTCGATTAGAGCTAGGGGTCCAAATTAAACCAAGCCTCATGCAATGTAGCTTCCAACGTTACCTCCGCGGTATAATTAGGTTAGATTTCTAGGAACGCAGCCCAATTTACTTAGTTCGATTTATTTTAAGCTTAAACCTAACGTACCCTCAGATTACATAGCCCAACCCAACCTAGCATAACTTGAATCAAATCCTGCTCCATGGGTGGCAACAATGGCAGTGTTAATGGAAGGTGACAATGGCCGTGCAGGCGACAGCGCTGGGAGGCAACGCGGGAGGCTTGGCTTACCTCCAAGGAATTAGAATCACGAATTTGGGCAGCTTTTCAGATATTCGAACATTTGTGAAGGTAGGTTAGAAAAGGGCAGGGTTGAGCATTAACACGCACAATGAATACAAATTGCATTTAATTAAAAGACACCTAAATTGCAATTCAAATCACAATTTAAAATCACGTTAATTTCATAACGCTCTAAATTAAACACTTCCCATCAGAAGATGAATTTCTTCAATGTTAAAAATAATCTAATTCAATTAGTTTTTTAATGATTCAATCGAATGTAATCATGTGAACTCTCAGATTAATCGAAAGGGTTTGATTAAACTGAAGTCAAGATTTGAATAATAGTTCATGAAATATTCAAATAATTGAGCGGAAAAAATCCCTATCTAATGACGATGAATAATTATGCCGTCAAATTTAGAACAACAATTGGGCAGCGACAACTTGAAAAATTCGCTTCCCCCCACACTGTCGCCCTTCTACTTTGTCTCCTCCCGATTTTCGCCTTACGTCATTTGACACGTGCCCGTATAAGGCACAAAGCGCGACACCAAAAAGAGCGACAGCAAAAAGCGCGACACACAAAATTTACTACATCTAAAAGCGCGATACGAATTATGCTAGGTTAGATTAGATTACGTTAGGTTATCCGAGTGTCGCTCTTTGGTGTGTCGCGTTTTTTGTGTCGCTCTTCTTGGTGTCGCTCTTTGGTGTGTCGCGTGTCGCGTTTTGTTCGGTCGCTCTTTTTGTTTCGCTCTTCTTGCTGTCGCGCTTTTTGCTGTCGCGCTTTTTGACTGGAAACATTTTGCAAATCCGGTTAGTTGTATGCCCAATTAGCCCAATAGCCTAGGTAGACCAATTAGCCCAATAGCCTAGTAGAAATTGTCAGAGAATCCCGATACTATAATCTAGCTCTCTGGTAAATGACATGCACCAAGTAAAGAACCATATTTCATTTTCTCTTCCTTCCGTCTCTGCCTGGATCCCGTGAAAGCTGAAAGCTGTAGTACGTCCTGTGTTATGTCGTCGCGACCCGAGTCTTGCCAGGTGTGACTATCCTTCCACAACACACATGCCACACAGCACAACACCCAAAGAGTCAGCAATCAATCCTTCAAGAGCTCAACTAGGCCTTTTTCTTCCTTCAGCTGCTCCCTCACTCGGTCTCGATTAGCCAGCGTTACACGAAGACGAGTGACAGTATAAACAGTTCAGCATACCTCTATTTACAATCAATGGGAAAGTTGAGAGAAATACGGCTTTCGGAAGTTCATGTAAGATTATATTGGTTTTCAATTTAACCTAATTTAGGAATATGCGTAAAACTTAGTTCGTAGGTGCACATACAAGAAAGTATTACCTACTGAAACTGGTTTGCAATTTATTAAAACTTTCTGTGAAATTTACAAACGACGTATGAATTCACAAATTTAAAATACTTTCATTGATCCACTGTCAGCAAAGCCAGTAAAGCCGATCCGAAATAATTAGCGGCATTTGCAATTGTGAACTGACATGGTGTATAATTCAAACATCATATGGAGATTTAATGTAACATTTTTGTAGCGCATTCGCAAAGTTGAGAGTCTTTGTCTTCAAAACACAGAAAATACGTACTTACATTCACACGTTAATTTTAGCCAGCCATTCCATTTTCGTAGCCCAGTACGGCTGTATGCTGTAACAGTGTAACATGCATCATCCCACAGTCTGAGTTTGATGTTGGATAAGTCCAAAAACTGTAATAAACTATGAAACTGTCTGGAGCTCTTGAAATATGCCTGAATTGTAAAACATCTGCCTTCTCGTCTAATAATCTCACTGTCAACTCGGATCGGGATTTAATCAAATATGCCACGGTCCTTATCAGTCGTACACTGTGTGTGTAGCTTGCTCAACGTCTACAGGGCTGGTTTTGCTGCGCTAAGCCACCCGTCATTGCCCGCTCGAGCCATTGAATTTTTTTAGATGCCGAATCTTATTCTAATTCTATTGTTTTAATAGTTTTAAATATTTATTTTAATTAAATACTTGCTTCAATTTTCAATTTCTTGTCAATACCATAATTTTATTAGCAATCGTTCCATCGAAATTAAGGCATTCAAAGACGCGCCTTTCTACAACAACGTGAAGTGTTAGAAATCAATAGGGCGCGTATAAACTCAGCATGATGATGTTCTGAGTTTAGTGTGTGTCTAAAATTCCGTGGACCGAGTGAGTGAGGGACCGTGACAGACAGACGACGAGGCATGAAGTGCGGGCGGAACGAGGGTAGCCTGGCCAGGTAAGTCCCAGCACACGCTCCTTCCTCAATTAGTGCTGGTTATACTAAACACGGCATAAAAATATGACAAATGAGTTCTGTCACTGATATTACTCAGGCCATGCTTGGCCACGGCAAGGGAAAAGCCGAGGGTCGATAAGACCCGCTTAGCTTTCTCCTATCTACTGCACACTCCAGGATATCCCTGAGGATGAGAAGGAGGCTTCCAAGCTCCCGTCCCTTCTGCTTGGAGATAACAGGAACCCGCACATTAATTTCTCTAATTGAACCCAGGTAGACACAAAAAATATTGACGACACACATGTTCTCCCTCGTCTATGTTGGTCTATGGATTATTAGAGCCTTGGAGCTTCCTAAGTATCAAAACTCAATGTGGACAATTCCGTTCCAGGACAAATTCCGGCTTTAAAAATATGCTTTGAAAAAAATTTGAATAGAAAAGGACATGTTCGTTTTTAATTATGCAGTATTCCAAATCTTACGGAGCAATGATCATACTTTTTTTTTGAAAATATAACCGATAAATGGATATTTAGAATTTATTCACATTTTCTAAACCCGATTGCATATTTTGAAATCGTGCAGGGACTTTCTACAGCGTGCTTTCTTATAGCTGACCCCTTGTCATATTATATCGCGCGTTTTGGCGTAACCTTACCTACTTCAAAATACGACAATTTGTCTTAAATACGAAAAGCACTTGACTCAATACACAGTATAATGGCCAGTGTTCAACGAACTTCATCTATTTTAAAAAATAAATTGCCAAATTTTAAGTAAAGAATTTTTTCATTCGACCTTTTACGTACCCTTAGTCATTGACATTGACCATCCAAATAATTCACTTGTCATATTTTGCAGTACATTTTGGTACAACCTAACCTAAATAAAGAAATGACAAAACTGTCTCCCATAAAAAAGCATTACTTGATACAAATTTTTGATGCACATGTCGATGTCGTTGTGCGATTTCAAAATATGCTGTGCGAATATGATTTTTGAAAAAAAAAAACAGGAACAGAATTGCATTGCCATTCAAGGCAATTTTAACTGCCCATTGCAGTAGCTTTTTATTCAAAATTGGAAGCGCACGACCATAAATCGGTTTAGATATCTGAAGAAATTCCAAATCTTCTTTCACTCGTTTTTTTCTGTAAATTTTTTTTTGGAATCGACTCTGCTCTGGTTCAGGTTGCAGTTTTTTTTTTTTGATTATGGTGCGTGCACTACTTTATCGAGTGAACCTTGTACTTTAAATTATGATTTTAATTACCTATTGTAAAATCTTCGCTTGGGAAAATTGACTAAAGTTAAATATTTCAAAAACTTGTTTGTATTTAATTTTAAAAAAAGATGTTGTATTTTTTTCATTAAAATACACGTTTTGATTTGATGCGACAAAGCCGTTCAATAAATATTTCAAACTAGCATATAATGAAAGTTGCCTAACTCCACAGGTGACAGCTTTGTCTCAATTAAATGAATTTAATGTAAACAAAGTTGCAGGAATGCTTAGTCTTGAAGTGCATGGGCCATCATTTGACCAAATGAGGAGATCCCCTTAAAATCTGTCACATTTTTCTAAGCCCTGAACTGCGTGCTATGTTTCGTCGTGTTTCGGAACCACTTCTACAAAGTCAATGCCCGACTCCACGCCTCTCCCATTCCCATTTACCTTCTTACTCCATGTATGTGCGTTTGGAGTGTAGAGCCCAAAGCCTAACACCCGTGTTGACTATGGAATATTATGGTCTGAAGAGTAGTGGGCTTTTAGGGCTGATGCAACTCGTGGAAGCGATAACCTACATGGATGAAAATGGATTGTACACTCAGAAAGACAAATAAAAGGTGGGACTCAACGTGTACTTTCCCCCATTTTCTTCCTCGACTCAAAAAAAAAACCTAATCGAGGACTAATGATGGGAAATGAGAGCGGAATCAATACTCGTGAGACAACAAATTATAACTTCTCAACCCATTCAATTCCTTCATTCTGACAAAACTCAACATTGGAGATACACGTGGCCCTGTCGTGTAGCTGAGGCATGTAAAGCCCGCCAGTACGATTGTAGCTAGGCTAAAATTGATTTCAGGCAATATTTGGTTAGATTAGGAGAAGAATTCGCTACACTGACGTTATGGTTTGTTGGTTTAGTAATTATGAATGCTTGAATCATTTATTCGTGTGTAACTCTTGCGTTCAATTAATTGGGTCCAAGAAGTGCTAAATAAAGCTAAATTCATAGCAAACTTTTTGCGTGTTTTGGTTATTTTGCGGTATGTATTCGTCATATTGTATTTGATATAAAGCAGTTTAAATTGATGCTTCTCTATAACTTTTTATACAATGTATGTTGTTTTTTAACGTTTTTTAATGTTTTGGGTCAGTATGCTGTGCTATAGGTAATTTTTCTATATTTGAGTCACGTAATTGAATTTATAACAATCTCAATCAAACAATCTCATATGTCTCATATAGAACGCTTTATTTAGGAGTTTTTTGTATTTAAAATTACCAAATTCTAGTTTGAATCCTATTCCTGGGTTGCATGTCATTTGGTTTTAATTAAAATCACGTTATTAAATTAAAAACATTTAAAAAAGCTGATAACCAGATTTCAAAATGTTTTTAATTGTATATCCAATTTGGGTCTAATTTACGGTTTCCTGGTCAAATCGCTATAATTTGGGCTACACTCTTATGCCTTGGGTCATTTGGATGTGTTAAAGGCCATTTTGTATCTGAAATTATGCTGTTGAATTTAAAACCTATTGCTTATTTAAGGGTACATTGTTGAATTTCATAAGTTGTATAGTTCTTTCTTTCGTTTTGATTTTACGACAATTTTTTTTTCTAGTATTTTGTATTTACCCCTTGGCACTGAATTCAGACCATATTGTTGTTTTGTGTCAAATTTCTGATGCATAAACCCATAGTGCTGTATTTATGGCCACATTATTTACATTTTTGGAGTTTATTATCCCGAATTTTAGCCATTTTTGTAATTTCCATACGTTGGTCTTGCATTTCAGTATATGGCCATTTGTGGCTAAATTTTGCAAAATTGATGTTCAAGCTGCATTTTAAGTGGGAGTGTGAGACCTGAGGCCAATGTTTGTTCTTTCGTTTTGTTGCATATTAGGTCGTAATCTTGAGTTTTAGGTCATTTTGTTGTATTTTAGGCTATAATGTTGTATTTTAGACCGTATTAGACAATATTCCTGTATTTTAGGTATTAGACCAAAAGTTGTAAGTACTATACAAACTAGGAACAACTATCAAGACGAATAAAATGAACCTTAGCCAAATACAGCAGTAAACTGCTACCCA
>JAQFXZ010001417.1:0-12148 GCA_034694025.1 Ceratophysella scotica | reverse complement strand
ATAAGAGACGTCAGTCTCAGGTGATACTTAAATCCCAACCCTGGGTTGTATCATTTCCCTTCCTTTTTTTATTTTTTTATATGATCAAATCCGTATCAAACACTCCGGTAAAAGTAAAACTATTACAATTCGCTGATGATCAAAAAATTAAATGTTAAAAAATCTAAATTCGTCAAAGTTAAAAAAATTGAAAATTGTAAAAGAGATAAAATCGAATTCGCCAAAGATGAAAAAATTAAAGGGGGGGATTTAAGAAAAAAAAAAAAAAGAGAAAACGAATAATAATAATAAAAAACGGATCCAACTATATATTACTCACCCCTCTGAGACCATTCGGTAAAAAGTTCATGTTTTTCCATGGCCTCGCCCACGCGCCCTATGTGCCCAACTGATGTTGGACTGATTGATATGCGGTATGCGGTACGGGTCTATTTACTAGTGCTCCGAAGATAAGCAGTAGATATGGCTTTTGAAAAAGGTTTACTTGAAAGTTTACTTAGCTTGAAGAACGGCTGGGATTATAAAATTACAAATTAGAATTGAATGTCGGGACACATTATTATGGTAAGGGTACAATAAGTTGTATTTCTAAAAGAATGAATTAAATTAAATTAATAAAAAATCCTTACCGCCCGACGAAGCACTACGATCCTAAATTAAGTGAAGAAGCACAATGATAAAAAGGGGACTCGTGCAAGAGGAGATCGGAAATTGGCTAGGAAATGTGTCACGACGAACATGACGACTTTTGGATTGGACTAGGTTTGGAAGATACTGGAGATTCATATACTATAGTATACGAGGATTTTCCATGTTCACTGCCGGTAGAAATGATAATTAATTGCCAATTATTTCCATCCGCCTATTTACTAGTGCTCTGCAGATATGTAGATACGGCTTTGAAAAAGGTGAAGCCGAAGAAGCTTGAAGAACGGCTGGGATTACAAAATTACAAATTAGAACGAATATCGGGACACATTACTACCCATAACGGCCAACAGCCGTTTTGAAGAAAGGGTGCAAATTGTGAGGCATGCGTGAGGCATTTCCGGTTTTCTGGGTCAATTCCTGTGAATATTTGTTTTCATGTTTTGGAAATTGAATTTCCTGAGAAGCAATTCCCCCTGTTTTGGTTTGAGATTTTACTTGCGTCTGCGCAAGAATCTGAGAACCTACAAACACTCTACTTGGATCCAATCAACAAAACAGGTGGGTATTTCTTAGTAACTTGGCAACGTCTTTCTATTTTTCTCTTTAGCCACTTTTCCTCTTAATTTGGACATACCTAAACAAACCGAGTAGTTTTTCTTTAGCAATAAATTGAATCAATAAAATAATATGCAGGTTTTGCAAGGTCTTGCTTATAACCAAATCTACATTCATTAACGACCTAGCCGGACTCATATGTTTAATAAAAGTAACATGGAAAGAGCTAATACTAGCTCGGTTTAAAATATCATTGTGAGAGTAACTACAACGTGCGTTTACTGTGTCCCTATTTACATGTTTGACTGTGAGAGAGTAACTATATAAAATTAAAATTAAGTGTTACCTTATCATTTCTTGAAGAATCTATTCCTCTGCAGCTTTCACTTCAATCTCAAAATTTTTCCAAGCATTGGCAACATCCGTGACCATTTTCCCGTTAGAAGCCGGATATTCCGAGAGTCTCAGCTTAGTTTGGAGCGTATTAAAATTGGTCTCAAGCTAAGCTTTTTGCTCCACACGAAACGGTTTCATCTTTCTCCGATACGTACGATACTCTTCCAATTTCACACGAACTGTTGCCAGGCTGTTTGAAGAACTGCTACAGCGCGTAGAAGTCAACTAGGGCAACGTACGACAACCAGTTCAGTAACTATATTAAAGCAGAACGCACAAAGTTAATGGCCGGTGGCTCCCGGTTCGATTTGGCTGAAAATTGGTACACGTGATCTTTAGAACATTCTGAACAACTTTTCCATAGGGCTCAAAAAGAGTCTATGAATAGTTTGACCGTTGCCAAATCGCCATCTTAACATTAGGACCCATGAGATTTGGCTACAAATTGGTAGGATTGTTCCTTAGACCACTAGAAACAACTTTTTCATAGGGCCGAAGAAGATTCAATCATAATTTTGCCCGTTAAAAATCGCCATCTCTAATTATGGCAAATATTTTGTACAATTTAGTACTAAACAGAACAAACCACTAACATCGTTATAGAATCTCACTTCAATTTCGCGTTATATTTTGCCGTTTATCATGCAAATGATTTTGAGAGTACTGTATATACTTCACACATATGGTACCAAAAAGTCAGGCTTCCAAAGTTACGGGCCAGCGACTTTTGGGACAGCCCTCGGCCCTCGTATGTACAATTTTAACTGGGGTGGGAATTTTCCATACGTTAAAATAAAGGACTTTTACGGTAAAAATGACAAATTCTACGTTGGGAAATTAGAATTCACGTTAAGAAAACAGAATTCACGTTAGAAAATGGAACTCACGTGGAATTAATAATGTTCACGTTAAAAAGAAGTAATTCTGCCTTGAGATATTAAATTTAACGTTGAGAAAATAGAATTTGCGTTGGAAAAATTAATTTAGCGTTGAGACTATAGAATTCACGTTAAAAAATTTATATTTGATCGAGAAATCGGGAATAGGAAAACTGGAAATTAGTTCACTGCTTGCACTTGGCCTCCTCTTGACTACTCTATCAGGGTCAATAAAACTTGGAACCATACGTAATTTTTTCAGTCAATGACATTTTCAGATTTTCTGGAATTCTTTACAATTATAATTAAACCCTCAAACAAAACAACAATAATATTATTTATATATAGTGGAACAATCCTACTATCGCCCTCCTCACCTGCTTAAACTGGTGTGATACCGAACCGAAAAAAAAGTGTATTTAAGTATCCAATATTAAAGTTAGTTGACTATTTTTTCTTGCGCCTTGTAAGCAATGTGCCTAGACCGGAGATCGATACGGCGTTGGAAATATTTCGTGAAATGAAGACAGGACAACTCCTATCGCCTAACCAATGCGACCCAATCTTCAAGGTCAAATCAGGGGTCAAAGTTGAAAAAATCGTATTTTTTTTCTGACGCTCCAATTTATCGAACCGGTCAAGTGGTACATGAAACAAACGGCCTGATCGAGTAGAAGTTTACAATATTTAATTTGAATCATCGGGGTCAAATTTCACAATTGACTATTTTGACCCCAAAACCAGGATTTTCGTAAATATCTCTGGTAATATTTAGAGAGTGCTCATCGAATATGCAGCAATGTCAAACATCCTGATCGATTTGAAGGTCATCAAGGGGGTCAAAATAAATTTGAAAGATTTAAAATGACCATATTTAGTTCATCTCTGAGAAGCGAAAAATTGAATCACGGAAAAAATCCTAGAAAATTAAATTTAGGCCAGGTAGTGGTGCGTTAAAATGAGCAAAGCATATTCCGGAACAAGAACTGAAACATGGGTCCCACGAAGTCCGGACGCGCACGAGCGCTAAGCGGCACATAGCGCCACATGCAAGGCTGAACATTGTAATGCCATACAGCCACAAAAGGGCTTTCCAACAAGGAATCACATTTGCAATCGAAATAAAATTGTACAGGCGGAAACCCTATGTCCGCCCGGCATGTACTATAGCATTCCAGAGGTCAAGGTTTGATTTGTTTACTGCGGAAAAGGTCGAATAACATGAGAACGGGGAATATATAGGAACTTAGAAATAGGCTCGTTGGATTCCCCATTCGATTTAGGTCAAACTTTTCAATAGCCCAGGCATGTGAATCTATCAGAAGGGCTCGGCTTATAGCAATTTATGTTGAAAAACTGCAAAAAATCATGTTTTTACAGGCTTTTAACACGGAAATAGCAGAAGCATTTCATGGTACCGGTTTAGCTCATAATCAGCAACCCATTTAGCGACGTTTTATAGTTTCGAACCGAGTAGAAAACGAGGTAAAAAACGAATAAAAAACGAGTAAAAATCGAGTATACACCTAGTAAATTTTAGTCACTTCACATTCAATGGAAATACAGGTCGAAGTCGACTAACGACTATTCATCTCAAACGCCGCGTTGTTCTGATTTGTGGAATTCCACCAACACACTACTCTCCAATACATTCTCGACAAATCCAGCAGAACTCGGCGGAACTTCGTGCCCAGTACACAGTAGATTATAAAGTTAACAGAGGAATTGATAATGAGTGGAATACAAGATAATATCTCAATATCTGCTGGTTCCCAGTCACCTGGATTATACAAAAGAATTAATAACGTAACCACACCGTTGACTATATTACAAAAGATGAAAATCGTAGAGACGCATATAAGAGTTTTCGTAAGCGAAGCTTCACTTCAATCTCAATCTCAAAATCTCAAATCAAATCTCAAATCCCTTCACCGCTCCTGCGTTCGTCTCTTGAGGTTCTTAACCCGTGCGCGTTGGCCATACGCTTTTTTAACTGAAATTATGATAATCCATTTTTTTTATTTACATATGCGCCACACGTGGTAATTTTCTATAGCTTCAACTCTTACTCGTATCCAAATTTTGAGATTGAGGCCGATGAGTAATGGAATCGGAATCCCGTACATCAACGTCACCCAGATCCATCCATGATAGAACTCTCGATAGGCCGTGTAGAGCAGCAGATCATCTGCTCCTGTATTTCGATTCAGTTTCCATAATATTGGGTACGAGGATTCTTCTACAGTATTCGATTGAGCTTCGAGCCATCTCGGAAAGTTAAGAAGTATTGAGAGTGCGAGTATGGATGTAATTGCAACGACTGCTTTCTTGGTCGTGAGGATCCTTTTGCTTCGTAGTGGCCAGCAAACTGCAACGTATCTTTCCAGTGTAACGAGAACTGTCATGTACACTGAGCCCGTGTAAGCTGAAAAGGAAATGTCGAAATATTTCTTGAATTTTTATTATTACACCTGCGAGGTGTAATTGGAATTGGAAATAATTTATAACCTAAATCAATTCCTTTGCATGTGAAAAACCAAGAACTTCCTTATTTTTAAGGACTTTTTATATTTGCGAAGCCAAGTTACAAAGCTACTATGCTTGTCGGTGGTAAACCTTAAAGCATCCCGAACAAAACCAACTCAGTCGAAGGATTTCAAAAATCAAAACTCCAAAGCAATCATCAAAACCATCAAAGCCTGTGACCAAAAAGGACGAATAAGTGACTACAACTGCGCGACTTTTTTACGAGGTAAAGCACTACAACCAGCGGATGAAGATGCTGCCATGGCAACGACGAGCATAAGCAGGCATTTTTCATTGCAAAGAGAATCCTGAAATGAATTTTCATTCCCTTCATTCGCCAAACTTTCGCCCACCCTATTGTCCCCGCCCAACTTTCGCCCATATTATCCCAGCCAACTTTCGCCCAACTTTCGCCCATCATATTATCCCAGCCAACCCTCGCCCACCCTATTGTCCCCGGCCAAAATTTGCCCACCCTATTGTCCCCGGGGAACATCCCCCCCACCCTAATATCCCCCCTCAACTTTCGTCCAACCTATTTTTCCCACCCAACTTTCGACAAACCTATTATCTCTGCCCAATTATCACGATTTTTAGCTTAATTGGCTAATTTAAATCCCGATTTGATTTTGACTTGACAAATCACAGTTTTTAGCTGAATTGGCCATTTTAAATCTCAAATTTGATTTCAAAATAAAGATTTTAATTCAGAAACTATCTTTGATTTTGATTCGATGATCTGGCTTTGACAGCTAAAAGTGACAATTATTTTGATTTTGGGATTTTGAAGACAAATTTTAGGTGATTTCGGTCAATGAATATCATTTTTTTACTAATCCTGATTAGAATCTGAATCGAAGTAATATATGACAAAATACTTTTTTTTTTAGAATCAGGTATCATAAATCTGGATATCATATATCATACAGGATATGGAACTTATTCTCGAACGAATTCGGTTCGGGATCCCGAAATCTGATCTGCAAAAGTCCAAAACAATAAATCCAAAAATTATGCTTAAACATTTTCATTTAATCCTCATTTTATCTAGTGTAAGCTTAGGGACCAAGGGGGGAGGGGCCTGCAGCCCCTTTTCGCAAATATGTAGATCTGCCCTTGGACCTCATACTTGTGACACGCCTGTTGCAGATAGACCCACCTGTTTTGTTGAGAGGATACAAGTACAGAGTTTGTAGGTTCTCCGATTCTTCTGCAGACGCAAGCGAAATCTCGTACCAAAAAAGGGGGAATTTATACTCTGGAATTTTAAATTTCCAAAACATGAAAACGGATTTGAGTCCAAAGTAGAGGATTGTAGAAATATATGTCAGGAGGATCATTGTGTCACAGAGAGTCAAGCCGAGTAGAATGTAACTGTTTGATCCTCTCATTTCTCTGTTCATCAGGACCACTCCACTTAAAAGGTTCCCCAAAATTCCAATCAAGCAAATTAACAGAAGCGGAATGGTGTAACAGTAAATTGCGACAGACCGTAGATATGGATTCTGCGTGTAGTCATACTTGAGTCCTCGATATTTCCAAGGTTCATTTAGAGAATAATTACGAGTGAGAAGTATACTTGTAGCATATTCAGGCACACTTGCATTATTCAGAAATTCAACCGTTTTCTGGAACTCAGGTCTACTTCGAACACGTTGGTCTCCTCGTAAATGTATAGTAATCTCTTCAACTCGAGTTTGCACAGCGACCAGGAGTAGACTAGTTAGACTAGACAAGTCACCGTAGATATACAGAAGGTTAATATTTGAAAACGTCTGAGGAAATCTTGTCAGAGCAGCAGCATCAAACACTGAATTATTTAGCAGAAGTGTGCGCTTGTCATGTTTGTTAAGCAGGGACGATGTTTCTCCTGATTGCGTTACGGGAGTATTCTTGATTTTGAGCCAATGCAGTGATCCACTTGAAGGTTCCAAGGCTGATAGGTCAAAAGTAGTCAGTCCATCAATAGTAACCAATTTTAAGTGCTCATTCTCTCTGATGAAGGATGTTATATTATTGTCCCCCACGCTTGTCACGTTGGTCAGAGTTAACCAATATATTTCCTCAAATTTTGGCATGATAGTCAAATTGAGTACACAATGTTTGAGGGTTAATTGGTTTAGAGACAATTGGAGGTTTGGGACTGAATTCCATATTGAGGCATAAGAAATGCCGAATCCAGACAAGTTTCGAGGCAGTTCAGCCAAATCTATAATTTCCTCTTCTTCCGACTCAGATAGTACGAAGGTGAGATAACCAGCGTTGGGACTCTTGGAAAAAAACGTCTGAGATTCGGCCTGAAATCGATTTCACATTGTCCAAGTACAAATACCCTTCGATCTCCTTCATGCTGCTCACGTTCAGAACCGTATTTGATAGTTCAAGAATGGAGACTTCAAAGTAGGATGAGATGTCGAAGGGAAGGAAGTCAATACGTAGGTAATATATGTCATAATTCAAAATTATTCTTTCACCCACACTTGTCAAGAGAAGTATTCGCGAATCAAAATGGAAACTAGGAATGAATTCAGTGGAGCTGTAGTTCTGGACACGGCCTGGCTTGTCAAGGTAGTAGACATCGTTGTATTCCTGGATTGGATGTTTGTAGACAAAGAAGAAGGAGAGTATTTCATCGGCTGAACTTTTCTTGTAGTCCCAGTTTTTCAAGTACAGTTTGAACTTCACCAGATTCGGGAGATGTACTTTTGTAGTAAATCGTTTATATTTCCAATTAGTATTGATTAGTGTCACATTTTTCAAGTTCTCGCATCCTTCCAGTTGTTCAACCAAGTAGTCAGGGTCAAATTCAAGTAGTTCAAGATGAAGCGATGTGAGGCATTTCCGTTGTTTAGGGTCAATTCCTGTGAATTTCGTGTACGGATACGTTTTTTTCGTTCCGACTAATTTCAGTTGTGTTTCATTAAAGTCCTGAAAAAAATGTATTGTATGGCAAATAAAATAAGGAATAAAATCAAATAAAAAATACTAACTCTGCTTGCCCAGTTTTGATCCACATCGCAAGTATTTCCTGGTTGTAAAGTGACAAGAATGAAGAAAATTATTTGTATTAGTTGACTAGGCCTTATGCTATGTTTTTCCTTCCGCGACATCTTATCCTTCCTTGGTTCCGCACTAACTATTAAGTTACAAATTACAAAATTTTATACCAAAAAATTTAACTTGTCTCCCTCCAGCATTTATAAGCAATTTAATATTTTCCAAGAAGAATAAGGGATCAGTGACTAATTAGTTTTGTGTATGTAGTTACTATATATTTTCCTGTAATGATTAAAATCTAAACTAATTTGAACAAAAAAAACTGATGGAAATAATTGGCAATTTATTATTTATAATAATTTCTACCGGAAGTGAACAAGGAAAAAATGAACTCGGGACAGGGAATGGTTAGGCGATGCGGGCTTAATTTATTAGTGCTCCTCCGAATAATTTTGATACGATACGGCTTACGTATGTACTAGTGCTCCGAAGATATAATGTTGATACGGCTTTAACGGAGAAGCCGAAGGAAGCTTGAAGAAGGATTACAAAACTACAAATTACAATGAATGTCGGGACAGAGTATCTACCCATTATGCTAAGTAATTGTATATTATATATATGGTGATCCTAGAATAAATTTTATTTCTATTATTTTATTTCCAACACAGTATTACAACAAACGCAACTGTCGCTATGGCGAAAGTCACCGTTTTGAAAAAGTAGAGAGGAACGCGAGCAAATGCCGACGTAGCAAATACACGACGACGTAGCAAATAGCAAATGCACCATACCATGAGAGAATAAACGGTAGTAGTAACTGATACACACAGGCATAGCGGAATAACCGAAGAATACAAAAACAGATCCAGACGTCCATGGAAGCAAACTTTTAATAGACTTCACAACAAAGACACAAAACAAGCATTTATATTATATTATTAATATTCATTAATATTCGGTCGTGTGTTAAACTTAATGAATTAAAACTACCATGAAGTCAGAGCACATATTCTAGTATTACCAAGGCGGTTTCTATAGATTTCTACAATTCAGTTTTCGAGGAAAGTTAAAGCGGAATTGTTCCATCGCGCTGTCGATAAAGCAGCTAATGAACATTCAACCCAAATCCAAATGTGACATACAGAACAGTTACTACCATTTTTCATTTTATTTCATGTATTTATTTATTAGATATATATTTTTTAAACTCTGAATGACTCTGACCTTTGACCTTTTCCTTATTCCGTTTCGCTGTGTTCATGTGACCTCAGTGTTACATAAAGCTGCTAATATAATTTTATGTACATTGGCATACCAACAGTTAGTTTAACGTAGCAAGACCACCAACAAAACAAACAAAAAACTGGAAGAGAATGCCTTTTTCTGAAAGTCTAGTTCTGCTTCCGTCTCGGAACATATGTAAAACTAGCTGAAGCCCGTCCTACGGACGGAGGACTTATGATTTGAACAGAATCAAACATTACACATCGTCATTGCATGTCGTAAATTATGATTTGAAAAAAAAAACAAAAACATTATGACTATGAGTCGTAGTGTACGCTTTTTCCAAATCATTTAAGTATCTTTTCATGAGTTGTACCTATTTGTTGTTCATTTGGAAGTTTATGCAACTCGTACCTTCTCTTTTTGGAGTAATTTTTGTAAAGCAGACTTGCTTTTTGGTTGTGTTTTCTATGCCAACTTTTCTGCTTTGTCATATTTTGTGTGGGTAGTTTTCTAGCTTATCTGAAAAAAAATTGGATTTTAAATATTTAGAATAACTTAAAACCTTCCTTTATCCTATTTCAACTCAAACGTTTCATAACGTTCGCTAAAATTTGCATCTCAACGACGGGCTTCTTACTTATTTTTCAACCCCTTGAATTTTCTGCATTTGATCTTATCTTAGCCATTTAAATCGTTCTTAAACCCGATCCAATACCATTTCTTATTTCATACTCCCTGACCACATTCCATGAACACTTTTCATTTTCTGCATTTCATTTCAACAGTTAGTTTTCACCTTTCTTGTATCTCTCTGCAACCCGTTTTATTTTACTTTTTCTTGTTTTCAACTTAAAGCCGTTGAACTTTGCCCAGTTTCTGTTACTTGACTCGTAACACTTCCAAATTCCTGCATATTTTCCAACCCGTCATATTTTCTTCACAGCTGATTTCAACTTAAACCCGTTCCATGACAATTTCTTATTTTCTTCTTTTCAGCCCGTTACATTTACTCCATTTTTATGCATAGCGTACTAAACCCGTTCATGACTTTTACTTAACTTCTGGTTTTTAACCCATCCCATTTTCCGTCACAGGGCTAAACAAACCCTGTCTCGTTCTAACACATAACATATTCCTATTTATTTTCAACTTAAACCCGTCCATGACTCATGAACCTTTCTCTTCAACACGTAACCTTTTCTAATTCCTTGTTTCTTCTCCGCACCGCCACATGTTCTCCATCTCTCTTTTTTTTATCTTAAACCACTTCTATGCCATCTTTTCATTTTTTTTAGAAATCCAGCCCTAATATTATTAATATATAGTACATAATATTAAAAATATTATGGACACGATTTCCCGCGCCCAAGTTGAAAATCCACAACCCACAACCCACGCTTTATTGCAAATAATCTAAAATTCAACGAAATTAATATTAATTTATTTATTTTGAAATATTTATTTATTTATATTGGGGAGCTTTATTCAACCTTCCACTAAAACTAATGGTTTACAAAGGCGTGAATTGCTTCATTAAGTAGATAGATTTCATTAAGCTTATGCTGGGAGGATAGGGGAACAGTTGCAAGGACACTAGCAGCATTGCCACGTTGTATGGCGACACTAATACGTTGGGTTAGGAAGGGCTTGGATCTGCGTTCACCGGTAGCTTCGCTTAATCTTTTTCCCAGCTCTTTCACCAGGGCAAGGGCTTCAGGGCCGAAGGGGCCGAGGGTTTCGACAGCAAAGGCACAAAACTTGTAGCGGTTGATCACTTCTGCGTATTTGTTACGCTTCTTCACTTCGCCGCCTGCGGCTGCAGATCCGGCTGATAAACATGTTAATGTTAGGTAACTGTTCGCCAGTGTGTTCACACAGGTCGCATCCCAGAGGAGACACTTTCCTTTAGACCAGGGAATTATGGTGAGGCCGTCAGGACGTTTTCCGTCAAGCCGAAACAGGCCGGTGGGTTCTCTGATTGCTGGAACTTGGGATGAAGCAAGAGCTCGTTTCAAAATGTCATTAATTGCGAAATGGCGTGCGGACCGACCGGCGCTCTTGCGACAGCTTAATCCGTGTGACCTAAGATCGTCGACGGCAGCTCCACAGCGGCACGTGTGTGGGTGGCAGAGAAGGGTGCCGAGGCGTAAACCGATGGAGATTCGCAGGGTGCTGTCTTCAAGGAATGTGCCGAGCGGGGGACTGGATAAAGCCTGAAGCTAGGCCCCAGACTCCTTCTGGCTGCCTGCAAGTATACGGGCTCTGTGACGTGGAGTTGAGACACTTTCCAGAATTGTGGAGGAAAGGACATCCAAGATGGGCATGTCCCAGTCACGCTGCAGTTTGGAGGTCGGTTCTGGGGCGGAGTTGCTCAGGGTGTCCCATAAGGCTAGGGCGGCAGGTCTGTCCGGGTCAGAGCTTGGGCAGATGGTCGAGTTGAGCATGGTGGTGACGAAATCCGAAGTGCATCGAGGCCAAGAAGGCTGGTACAGAGAGATGGCGTGTGCTTCGGATGCCGAGACCACTACGTGAGACTGGAAGGCAGGCTTGGGACCAAGTACTATCGTCGAGGGAGCTATTAGTAATGGCTTCCAAGGCGGTCTTCATTACTTCGTCGAACTCGTCCAGGAGTTCTGGGACCTTCCAAGTAGGGGCACTGCGTAGCAAGTAAACGAGCTTGGGGATAGAAATACAGTTTTTAGGTAGAAAAAGAGCAGTATGAGATTGTAACAGTGGGAGCCGGTCGGCTAATAACTTCAATTGTTTTATTTTCGACTGACAGGCTGCAGGTAGAGCTTCGTCGGTGATGGGGGCCCCGAGTAACGTACATAGGTCAGGGTTAAGGACACGTATTCCCGGGAGCAAGCACATGATTGATTGTATGGAGCTTACGTCGGTATCACCATTCACAAATA
>JAQFXZ010001416.1:0-12149 GCA_034694025.1 Ceratophysella scotica | reverse complement strand
ACAGTAATATGCTTGATACGACGCCTGACTTTCGAATCCAAGCTAAACTAAACAAATTAGTGGGGTGGGATTCGATAAGGCCAAGCGCCAAAGATGGATGATTGAAGACTACTTCATTCATTTTCGATTACTATTCACTTCAAAAGTCGGTAAAAATAGGTGAAGCCATCTCAGAAAATTGGAACTGTTTCTTAACAATTAAACAATTAAGGGACGGAAAGTGTCAATATTATACTATCTACTCGTGTTTGAATGAAGTCATAATCAATGCTTCAGTGTATTCGGTATGTTATTGTGAATTTCGATTGAATTATGCGACTGAATGCTCTTATTTCTTGAAAATATTAAATACTTCTATTTACATAGGATGCAGATTTCCACACTCAATACCGAGACCGAATACACTGTAAACATTGAACATTGCCCAAATGCACCTGCATCCAAATGTGCAAGCACCCAAAAGTGTCTACGGCCAAATGAGCCTGGCCCCGAATATGCCTGCACCTAAATGACGGTACCGAAATGACGGCATCCAATAGACATCGCCAAAATAGGGCTGCGTCCAAACGTGCCTGCGCCCAATTGACGGTGTCCAACTGACGGCGCCTATGTGTGCCGCACCCAAGTGACTGCTCCCAGATGACCGAGCCCACTTGACGTAGAATCGTTCGCTTCGTCGGTTGAATATTAGGCAAATATATTCGTCAGGACTCTGGACTTCGGTAGTCGGCCATTCACTTTCGCTCTTGAATTTATAGGCGAATATAAGGTGTCCCAACTCAAAATCTCAATAAATAGATCCACTGCCAATATTTTTAAAATTCATGTATTGCTATGACTGAAATTATCCAATGTTTTCTATTCTTTGGATATACATTTTTCACATGAGCCAAACGCCACGTCACCATTGTTTACGGAAAACTTGTTGATTTAATCGAGCAAATTAAATATCCTTCCTATAGCATATATGCAATTTTACAGCGCTAAATTCAAAACAGCAATACGCCCTTCTGTTTCCACTCAATTGCAATAGGTAGTACATTTGAGGTTCCACGAGGAGAAAACCACAAATAGAACACAAAATTTAAGATATTTTAAAAGAAAATATGGCGCAATTTTGAACCTACATGCCATGCTAATACATTTTAAGCTCAAAACTAACTAAAATAGTGAGTATTAACAAATACATCTGATCAGCGAAGACAGTAGTATTTTTGCAATTGAGTTCACCAATATTACCGATACAGTCACGATTCACAATCAGAGTGTTGAAGTTTACGGCATTACTCGTATATGTCGGCAAGTATTTGGGCTTAAGGGTCACTTTGGGTTGACGGGGTTAAAGAAACTTCAACATTAGCTTTCTAAAAGAACTAAAGTGCTCCTCCTTGAGTATTTCTTATTAAGAAAAAATGTCAACTTTTGACCCATTTTTCGGGTTTCGGGTCACTTTTGGGTCACGGGATCATCCGATCTGAGCCTACAACGCTTCACTAGCTTACATGGCTCAATACAAAGCTTTTGAAACCTCAAAGAGCCCTGTACCACTTCCTTGTATCGAGATACTCGCGAACAGACGGCCAGACCGACAGACGAAAACTGCAAAATATAAAGTTGATTATTCTTTAATAGAAGCTGAAATTTAAACGAAATAAAAAAAAATAACGTATACTTCCGCAATAGTAGGCTATTATTTATGAGTTTTATGGTTTCATATCATTACCAGGTTTCTTTACGATCATGTTCCACACGACATTTGTTCGGATGACGATTCTCTTAATCAAGATGCCAAGTGCTCTGATGCAACCACTGGGCCCATTAGCACGTCCTACTCTATCCATTGGAGATGAATCTCACGAACTCAGGAATTCAGTATCGGATTCAATACTTCATGCTTTGATTGATGCTAAGCCCAAGCCCAACAACGCAGATGGCTATTGGATCTCAACTACGTAAGCCAACTTAATTTAAAATTTTAACACTTAATAATAATAAAATACTAGCGGAAGCCGGTCCTACGGACGGAGGACTTATGATGTATACTATTGAACAAAACTAAAACCACACTTACTCGTATACATTTGTGGAAATTCGGAAACTGTCTGTTTTAACACGTAGGCCCTTTAATAGTTTCTGTGGTGCTGAAGGGTTGAATCTAGAAAAAGCTGGGCACTTTTCGCCAAGAAATAGCTCCGGTCGGGTTAAATCCATAGATCGGCTCGCTTTAGGTTAGGTTAGCCTTCCGGAGGGCCTTTTTTAGTCGGATGGCTGGAGGGCCTTTTCCCTATACGTTAGTATTAGACGAACACAAAGTAGGCCCTCCGGCCCTCCGGCTAACCTAAGCCGTCTGGCCTTCCGGGCCTTCGGCCCTGTGTACCTCCGGCAAAAATAGGCCTTTTGCCCATCTATGGTTAAATCTTATACGTTGAAAATTAATTTTTTTTTGCAATTTACTAGAAATTAAAACATTCGTTCTTTATTTCCAACAGTGAGGGCGTTTGCGTGGCCTTGCTGATGTTCTTCAATATTGAAGTGTAAGTGAAAATATTTCCATTAAGTTTTAGAATATATGTGATTGATCCTAAATATGCTTGGTTTAATAGTTTCTAATATTTATTTTCACAGAGTCAGAAGTGATGAAATGAAAGCCGTCATGACGGAGAAGGGAGAAAATTGAAGCATTTTACATTATAAATAATCATTTGTTTTGTAATTTTATCCTTGTAGTTGTTGCATGCAATTTATGTGGTTCTGTAGTTGAAGTGAGCTGAAAATTAAAGCTAATTAATATCTAAATAAACGACCGCGACCGACCCCTCATCATTTGCATTAGGATTATAAGAGTACGAGCTTAGTCCAATTGCCACCAATTTTGATTTAAGCAAATAACTTTTGCTCCGACTCTCTGAGTCACTAGAGTTTTTAATTTATAGCACCATTTTATCAGACCACAAAGGTGTGGAAAACGATAGTATTTGATCGAAGTATGAGTAGTAAATAGTTGCACTTGAATACATATAGTATATGCGTTCTCCCAATTTTATACAAAATTTTTAGTTTCGTCTGCTTTTTAACTTAGTTTTAAGCTCCCAGAATTTATTGACCGTCGCTTCGCGTTTCAAATCTAATGCCAAATCATTCGTCTCTGGGATAGGAGAGCTGTTAAATTTTGTTCATCGTTCATTTAAAATACCCGGGCTTTTTTCATATTGTATCCCACACTCGTCTCGTTGAGCAGGAGTACGAAGATGGTTTGCGGGAGAAGACATGGGAAAGAGTGGTGGCGGAGGAAGGGAGACCGTTCCAGCTACGTCTCAAGGGTCTCCTCCCACCCACGCCTCGTTACGAACACATTCGGATAAATCCCTTTATCGGTAACTCACTCCCATCACTCCCTGTCTCGCTCCAGAAGTGCCCAGCATCCTTGAACTTACCTCCGCTTCTTATTCGTAGACTGCACGCCTTGAACCACCGACTCGGGCATCTGAGTCGGGATTACGAGCAGGTGGTCCGAAGTTTGCTTCTGTTCCCAGGCTGCTGCGTCCATATGTCCGACGACGACGACAAAGAGGGACGGACACCTGACTCACGATCCTTGCTCTACGTCAGAGCAGCTGGAGCTCGCTATAGACCAAGGGTCGACGCCCAACAGAGCTGATGGAACAGCTTCAGCCTCATCCGGGTTTGCGGATAGAGTCAGACAATTGCTTGGACGGTTTCAGTGCCAGTCTTCTGGTTGTCGGACGTCTATTGTTCTTCTTTAGAATTGGCTCCTTCTCCAGTCCATGTGGAGTGCGGATATGGGAAGGAGGGGGAGGAAGCCGACAGCGCTCTGGACAGTTCTGACACGGAGTTCCACTCACCAAGCCCTGCTCTAGCTGGAAGGGACGGCGAAGGTGGGTCTGAATGTGTACCAGTTGGTGTGTGTGAGTTGGGCGGAGCCCAGGGCAGAGTCCAGCTACTGTGAGTACCTGGGTGTGGACCCTGTCTGGTCTTCTCCACTTTTGAGCACTGCTCTGAGCCAACATGTAAGTCAGACCAAAGGCCAACTCCATCTTCTCTCGCTTAATTCCAAGTGCGTGTTCATTTGTTCAGATTTCTAGGAAACGTCAGTTCGATTCGATTCATTGAGACGGAGAAAGTGATTTCATTGTATGGACGGAAGCTGGCACGACTCGACATCTTCAGCCAGGAGCTAGGTCTCTTTCTCAGCAACTACTCTGACTAGAAAGCAAGCGGAAGTTCAGGGGCACAGCTAGAAATTGACACGCCAGGTGCACAGCCGTTACTGGATTCTTTCTGGAATAGGTGTCAAGTAATGCGATGTATCAGAGGTTCGGATGAATCAATCACGAGTATGCTACGCTGGAGAAGCGAGTGGGGAGGAGTGAGTGGCCGGAGTGTTGTCTCCAATCCATCATCCATTCCCACATGAACCAAGTATTCTTCAACTTCAATGCAAAACTCTCTCATCTACTATGTGAACCAGATACGAATGGGGACTGGGCACGACCCAACACTGGAAGGAACAAGATCCGTTTCCTCTGCTCCACACTTGCCCTAAACCGGGTTCTCTTGTTCGTAGCAAAGCTTGGCCTGACAGAAATTGACAAAGCATGGTTCGTATACTGGGAAGCAGCTGGGACGCCTGAGGCCAACATCCTACTATTAGTCGCAATGTGTCAGGTTGGACGGTCTCAACTCTCGGGATTTCTGCTCTGGAATCCCCAGTGTGAACTCAGGCTACCTAATTGGGATCCTCGTTGGTAGCTTGAGTCTAGAGGACAGAGCAGTGTGGAGACAGAGCAGACACATGAGGAGCAGTCTTTTGCTTGAGAGTTTCCTCGTAGAGTGACCTGTTGGAATCCCAAGTCTCATCCACTCAACCGCTCTTCCTTGCAATCCAACGTCCGCTCCTTCGCACGAGTTAGACGGAGTGTGTTCACTTTGTTTTACAGGAAGCCCGAACTGGATGGAGGACGAGAGGCAAGGCAAGAAATTCATGAAAGTCCACCGCTTCCTAAATCCCGCCTCAGTTCTCAGCCCAGTCCATGATTGAAGGAGTAAAAGGAAACATCTTGGTCCGAGAACCTGCTTGGCCCAAACCAGAGGGTGAGCACAGGTCATCATGAATCTCTCTTCATGTATCTAACTATTTGCTCCTGAGCACATCTGAATGTCCTATTACCTGATTGTTGCTTCAAAGATCAGACTAGGTCAGCGTCTCTTCGTCAGATCGCCTTATCACGTCCATCCTCTCCCTTGACAAGACCAAGACGGAGTTGTGTGTGACTCCAGGTATCTGGCTGGAAGCCTAGTCTTGGAGAAGGAGAGCGTTTGTTGCCAGCCAAGACCTTAGTGTTCAGCTTCTCATGTTTCTCTTTTGACACAGGATGAGGAGGAGATGTTTGTAGGCCAGAAGGTGTGGTGAGAGTAGACTGTAAACCCGCGGTTTACTGTGGAGCGTTCTCTAGAGAAAAGCATGGAGATGCAGACTTCTCCAAAAAACCAAATCCCCACGAATGCTAGCCTAGTGTGAAGGTTCAGGTTTCATTCTTGCAGGAACTAGTAGTAAGTTAACATTTTAAAGGTTATGCTAGGTTAGGTTGGGTTAGGAGTTTACTTTGGTGAGCTTCTGGTTAGACTTGGCTTGGCTATGTTAGGTTAGTTCCAAACTCAATTTTAAGTGAAGCAGAACGCTGCACAGTAAACCGAGGGTTTACCATCGCGTGGTGTGGTGGAGACGGAGGATGGTCCGTTGGCGAAGGAATTCATCCAGTAGTGGGCTAACTCAGTGTGGCCGCATCATCCTAGCCAACACCTTCCGACTCAAGCCGAACTGCTCTGGATGAGAGATGAGACTGAGCTCTCGGACCTGTCCATTTCAGGACGGAAATGAAGACCTGGCCAACGGATGGGGCCGCATGGATTGTGTGCAGAAAGGATGGCCAGATGAGAGAGAAGAGTCGAAAGTCTGTAGCTCCCTCGCTTCTCGTTCATTTACTACTTCGGACCATATATTTATTCTATTTAACTATTCTATGTATATGTTTTTGGCTATATATGTAGTACATAGTTCAGCACTGGAGCTGGGTTCCAGAAACATGCACTTATGCTATACGCCGATTGAACCTGGACATTTGAATCTCCAGTTCATGTACTTAAACAAGTTCTCGATGTGGAAATGGTCTTATGAATTGAGCCAGCACCTACTAGATTACGTTTGGTCTGTGCCTTTAGAAGTACCCAGTTTTTCTCTTTCATTCTCATATCAAGCTTTGGTGCCAAGGAGGCTTTTCTCACGCATGAGTTCTCCACTAGGTGGAGCACCAGGTTACGTATAGAAAGACCACTCCGATACACGTAGACCATAACTATCCATCATTTACAATTTACTGTCTTTGCAATTCACATATTAAAACATAGCTCACAGTACTGATATACACTAAATGGAAGAAAATTTCATTGCGGATCTCATGGCATAAAATTTAGCAATACACTTGCAGACGACCGCTGCACAGTGCAGGATAAAAACTGGAAATATCATCGAGCCTCCATCAGGAAGGACTCCTTGACATATTCCCTTTCCCAGTCATGCGATACGGATATGCCAGTTAAAGACAATTTCATATTCTGCAATCGCTTGCAAGCGACCGCTGTACGGCACCAAATCGAGAAAAGGAAATCTAACTTGGCCTTTGAAATCGTGTACTGCTAAAGTACTGTCTTAGAGAAAAGTACTGGGAAGTACTAAAACTATAGGCTAAAACTTCAAAATTTGAGTATATCTCAGTTTTCTTTTATAAATCGTCCCTAAAGACGCGGTTTTTTAGTTAGTACTCCCAAAATATCGGAATTTTTGAAGTTGGACGCCAGTAAAATTGATATATAATTTTAGTATGTCCACGCATTCCATACTCTGTATTGCTTAACCCCATCTTCAGATCAATAGATTGTACCAGTAAAGCGGTCTAGCACATCCTTGGCGTTAGATGCAGCGACGATCGCTGATCGAAATATTCTTCATAAATTAAACCACTATTTGATTCAAAATTGCAAAATTGGCAAGTAGCAAGTCATCTAACGCTAGTTTTGATTCTTTAACAGTAATAGGAAGCTGCTCACATTGTTTTAACTCAAACAAGAATTCATTGAAGCTGTGCTGAGCAAGTAGCAACTGCAATTAAGTATTTTTTAGACATCTCGCGTAAGTATGAAACATACTAAATGCAATATATAAAGGAAAATTAAATACAATTTTTTGATTTATTATATTTCAATTCTGGCGTTAACTTGATCGACAATCTGTGAGAGAGGCTTGTTCAGTACCATACGTGGCAGAAATAGTACCAACAGTCAATCCTTAATCAAATCATTTCTTAGTGCACCAATGATGAGCACACAAATTCTGGGAGATTTAATCAAAAATGGAAATGTTACGGAAAATTTATTTATTTTTAAATTGTACTACGCTTTGGGTAGACCGCTTCTAGGACATTTTATGCTAAATGAATTTAAGGGAGTGGACAAGACTTTAAAGAACGAGTGTAAATTAAAGATACTTTACTTTATAATTTACTTCAAATTGCGTTTTGATATTGTACTGCTTTCGGGAAATTCAGATGTGGTCACCCAGTATGTATATTATAGATACAGTACAGTCACAGTCCTTCCTCTTGACATTCCTGACCCATTTCTCCCGTATGCTTTGGTCACTAGGGAACTTTTGGAAACATCAATCGCTTTTCCTAGCACCGTCTACTCACACGTCGGAACGCATTTGACGCTTATGTCAAATTAGGACTGGGCAAAATCATTTGATTTTGAAAATCAAGATTTTAGTAATCTTAAGGAAATTGTGATTTTCAGATTTTGATTTTGCAGAAGTATTTCTTTTCATCTTTAAAATTAACATTTTCGGCTAATTTTATCGATTTTAAATCACGATTGAAAAAAATATCACTGATTTTGATTTCATGATTTGACTGCGAAAAGTGAGTGATTTGGGTTTTGAGATTCTAAAGGCGAATTTTCGGTGATTTTGGTCAATGATTTTGGAGATAATGTTTCTAATGATTTTGCCCAGCCCTTTTTTTAATTTTAACTACATCTGACTACGCCTAACGCCTAACAACTAAATTTATTTCACTTTTATTTAAAAACTACATTTATATTTACACTACATTTTCAACACTTAAAAGTATGTAGTTAAAATATACCTAACTGCAAAATTCAGTCAACTCATCGCCCCGCGCTGGTCAGGTCTCCACGAACGGAATGCCAATGTTGGAGCTAATGTGGATAATTGGCTAGTATGCATAGTAGCCGGCTAATATGGAAAATGAATTCTAATTAAAGTTGATTAATGCTTGCAAATATTTGTTTCCGATTTCTGAGGTTAAGCTACTCTTACTCAGAATCTTACGCTCTTTCCAATGGTGTAATTCTTAATTCAATCAGATGCATCTAAGCACATTAAATCAAAATACAAGAGCCCAGACAAGGCAGATTCATCCTTAGTCACGTATTTAGGTTATTTTATGTGTATTTGATTTAATTAAAAATTAAAGTATTGGAAAGAGCTTAAAATTCTGAGTAAGAGAAGCTTAACCTCAGAAATCGGAAACATATAGTTGCAAGCATTAATCAACCTTAATTAGGATTCATTTTCCAAATTATCCGGCTATTATGCATAATAGCCAAATATCCATATTACCGCCAACGCCAACAAAAAGGCCTTGCAGCTAACAGGGACTTGCTGTGAGAGCATGACCGACTGAATGCTTTTCTATACGCCACTGGGTGCTCCATCTACGAGATTCTTCTCTCTCTAGCCTGGCGCCAAGGGAGATGAGAGAAAAACTGGGTACTCATACCCGAGTCTGACAGTCCGCAATCTAGTAGGTGCTGATTGAGCAGTCAATAGGAAGAGAATGGCGAAAGTTGGGAAGGTTTTAAGTTGTAAGTACGTCGCCTATTCCTGCCTTGTCAGGTTCAGTTGGGCGTTGAGAAGAGGCTGGAGACGAGGCAGAGCAGGACGAGACTCATCACTTGAGCAAGCTAGGCTGATGGTCCGCAGACCGTGGGTAGCTCTGGACGTGGTGCAGTAGTCAAAGTCAAGAATGAGCTACGTCCTGTCCGCATCGGCCCGATAGTCTACCAACCCAGCAGACATGCCCTGAAAAACCAAACACAAAATCCATCTTAAATAATTGCTTCGAATAAGCTCTAACAACTCCTCTGTCCTCCGAACTGCACACTGCATTTCAAATATGTATTCTGACTTCAGTTCTGTCAACTTTGATATAACCTTGTAAGTTTGTACGCAGTAGCGGTACTAGGAATTTTTCCTTGGTCAACTGAAATCAGCTAAATATCGAAGAAAATGAATTCGATGTTGCACTATTTTGGTGATGTAGAAACACTGTCGATTTTCTCGAAATTTCGTACATACGAAGGAAGTAAGGGATTTTGCATTGAATAGATGGTCCTGCATCGACCTGCCTAATTTGACTGCAAATTAGTGCAGCTATTCCTCAGATCACTCTGAAAAGTTCAAATTCTAAACTCAACCCGAATTTTGGATTGGATCTACCGCTAAAGGTTTGCCATCTTGGAATAAGACAAAATCCACTGAGATCAGTCAGATTTCGCTAAACAATAATTGTTCGAGAACTCAGCCTCTCCACAATTATCTATTTACACTATTTACAAACACAATTATTCTGCGCTAGCAAGTAGGCACAGTTTCCCGCCACTAGCAGTTTAAGATCAGCCAGGTGGAATCGGGTAGTCAAGTGACTTCCCTATCCCACCTGCCTTATTCTACTAGTACGTAGTAACACACTGCTACGTGTTGGATGTTGTGTGGATGTTTGGGGATTGGACCCGTACGGCTTGCCCTAGTGCATGCCGTATGGACAAACCCCAACTTCAATCCACACAGCACTCAACACAGCAGTGTTCAACCACTCTACATTTGTCTATTGTGCATTGCACATCATTTTGGAATCACTCAATAATTTCTCACCTTCAATAAATCAGGCACACTTCAGACAGTCAATTCCGTCTTGTGTCACCTTAGGTTTTATTGATTAGGATAGTGGGCTAGTCTGAAGCCTCAGCTAGTCCCACTTTGAACAATAATTACATTTTGTTTCCAAGTATGATCCAAATCATTAAAAGATGACTTTCAAAAAGATTGGCTAAAATCACCTAAAATTCGCTTTAAAAATCCCAAAATCTAGATCGAATGTCACTTTTTGCTCTTAAAATCAAATCATCAAATCAAAATCAACGATATTTCTGGATTTAAAATCGTGATTTAGAAATCAATTAGTGATTTATAAACGCGAATTTAGCTCACAATCGTTCGTAACTTTCCAGATCAAAATCGTACTTCTACAAAATCAAAATACGTAATCAAGTAGTTTCTTCAAAATTGTAAAGCGAGACGTAAGCAGATAAGGACGTTTCGTAGCTACTCTGGCAAGCAAAATTAAGCGCAAAATACCTTGTTGAACAATTAACTAAAGTTTGCCAGGCCTAAAGTCAGAAAAGAAGCGTGCTATAGATACTCTCGCAGTCATACTTTAAAAACTTCCTTAAAAAATGTTAGCTTAAAACTGACCAGGCGAGACTTTACGATATAAAGGAGTGCTATAGTTACTTTCTCAGTCTAAACTTTTAGAATGAATGAAAAATAGCTCGAAAATTGGCAGACGAAGTGTCGTCAGCATATGAATACGTGTTATTTTTACTCTTACATTACAGTCTCAAATTAAGAAATACTTTAAAAATCGTTTGAAATAATCGTTTAGAAATCTCCATGCATATAAAAACGCGGGTTATAGCTGCTCTCACAGTGAAACGTAAACAATAAATTAATTTTATCAACAGTTTGAGGGTGAGGGTGAGACTCGGAAGTGGGTACTTCTGTAAATACATCGGGATTCTGTTCTGCTAAGTTGAAAAGTTGCTAGCGGACATGGAACTTGGAACTCAAGACAAATCCTGCTCTCTTCCCCTCCATTTGCCATTTACTCAACTGTCGATTGGATCACTTCCATCCTAGTTCAACAGTCGATTGGATTGAGTGGGAAAGCTGGGAACTTCGGTTCGATACGAGGATTAGGACGAGAGCCGGAAGCTTCCCGCCAAGCAATATCCCTTCCACAGTCAAGCAGGTCAAGCAGGGCAGACTACCTCAATCTAGCACCATTTTCTGCTCAATAATGCTGAGCTCAAAGCTGAGCTGAATCAGGTTTGTAGCATCCCTGACTCTGCTTTCTGTATGTCTTTGAATATAATGAGACCGAAAGCGTCTGATCCGAGTCTTAAGCGATCTTGGACTGAGCAAGGAACTCCTGTTCCTCTAGTGGAGTTTGGGTCATGCAGAAGCTCTGTTCAGACAACGTGTGACCGACTACATGTTCAACTTTCTCCAAAGTCGAGTGAAGAGATGAGAACAGAAGCTGGGCTTTAGATGAATTGGGAATGAGAGCGCAGCTTCTGTCCCCACCCACCTCCGTCCCTCCCAATTGAAATGAGAGAAAGGGTACGGGAGGAGCAAGTAAAAGGATGTCAAGATTTGTTGACAGGACGAAGATTGAGGCCCAAGTGAGCAGATTGGACGGTGATGGAAGGAGAAAGAAGGCAACGGAAGTCCCACACTCGGAGTCTTGTTGAGCAGGAGTACAAAGAGGGTTTGCTGGAGAAGACATGTGAAAAAGTGGTGGCGGAGGAAGGGAGACCGTTTCAGCTACGGATCAAGGATCTCCTCCCACCTACGCTTCCTTACGAACACACTAGGATGAATCCCTTTATCGGTAACTCACTCATATCACTCCTTGTCTCGCTCCAGAAGTGCCCAGCACCCTTCAACTCACCTCTAGGGAGCTAGATCAGGCAGTAGTATACATAGGGAGAGGAAAAGGCCATAAGAGCGAGAGAAATGAGGTGGGTACCGCGGTGGGGAGAGTTTTGTGTACACTCAAATAGAATAAACAGTATAAACTGAGTAAACAGACCTGGCCTAAAAGGCAATCATTATGCCAAATAGTCAAGGGGTTAAAGTGCCAAAGCCAAGACAAACAGCATTATGACCTCATGAGTTTAGCAAGACGGAACCTACGGACGCCAAAGTTAAG
>JAQFXZ010001415.1:0-12151 GCA_034694025.1 Ceratophysella scotica | reverse complement strand
GGCAACATTGCATGTGCCGACCGGCACGCGTTGGGATAGAATGGAAGTTTATTTGTAAAATGCGGCATGTGTCGAGCGCCACGCGTTGGGGATAGACGCTAGAATAAGGGTTGGGGATACCCAGGTTAAGGATATTTGATCGAATTAAAAATTATATCGAAAGAGCGTAGACTGCTCAGTAAGATCAGCTAACTTCTGAAATCGGATTCACATATTTGCAAGCATTAATCAACGTTGCTTAGAATTCATTCTCTATATTAGCTGGCTATCATGTAAAGTAGTTCACTATCCATACTAGCTCCAACCTCCAACATATATCGTGATTTCTAGATTCGATCCCGCACGTATTGCTGCTGACGGGAAATGGATCTTATATTCAAGAAATCCGAATGAGTGGTAAAGTGAAGCCAATAGACTTGGTAGCAATCCGTCACCAGGTTGCTCCCGGACGACTCAAGACGTCTCTACTGATGCTCTGCGATGATGGGAGCCTCCGCGTCTCGAATGCGTCCGAATTCACGGAGTACTGGTTGAGTCCTCGACTCCGACCTCATCTTGAGCTCACGTTCTCCAAAGGATTGGGAAGTGGAAAGAGTTCCAGTAAACTCACTGGGATAAATAAGAGGATGGCCAAGTACACCAAGATTCCTGGTGGACATCTTCTCTTCCCTGCAGACTTTTTTGAACATTGTCAAGCACTTACTGAAATTGAATGGGGCGGAAATGATTTGCTGCAAGTCTACAACCCTGCACAACTCAAAAGTAGAATTAATAATAATGGTACGTTTCATTTTATGTAATTGAATCAAGCGCCAGGTTTACTTGAAGAACTTTTTTAATCGCCATGTCTATTTCCTCAAGGAACCTACATTGTATCGAGCAAAGTGATTGGATTCAATTTGGACGTTACGAGCACAGACGCCTCAATGGCTATTATTGGAATTCGTGTCTTTCTTGGGGCTCAGGATATCAATCGAGCTCCTAGTTTCATACAGGTCAGGGTCACATTAATTTCACTGTTATGAAATGCCTTTTTTCAAACAAACTTATGTGTGATTATGTATTTGTGTTTGCTATAGATTCTCGGACGAACGATAACTGTGAACATGCCTCGTCCCAGATGGTACGACATTCCACTAACGAGAGAAGAAACGATCATGGCGGATCAGAAACTCACAATTACTTTTGGCCCTTCGCATGATCCTGCTTCAATCACCATTGTGGACACTGTCAAAATGTAACTGCCCTTTACCACGTCATATACTTTCAAAATGCTTTGAATTTTAAAATACTTCTTGTTTGTTCAGCTATGGAAAGAGCAAGGACTCGTTTGGTTGGCCGGAAGACACCGATGAATTGGCTCAGAGTCAATCTGGGTCATCCGTTCCATCTTCATCTGGAATTACCTCACGAAGTTCCGATACCAAAAACAGTGAAGAAGCTGTCATTGAGAAGTAAGAGCCTTTTTTGAGTATCTACTCAGTACATTCGAGAATTTTAGGATTAAACTATGTACATTTCTGTTATTCTCGTTGTGCTAGGGTTGTGATCAATTCCCTTGAGCTGTGCGACATTTCCGTGACCATGTGTCCCAGAGAAGGAGAAGAAACAGAGAAAATGCTCCAGTTGGCAACTGGGATTTACTTGGAAAACTATCCACAGTTCAGTGGTCCATGTCGAAATCTGATGTGCACTGTCCTATCAAATAAAAATGCTTTCAATGATCATAGAGTAAGTCCCGACTACCGCTTGCCGTTTTATTCCCAATTCGAGGAATTGATATAACATTTATGCGCAGGACCAGGCCGTGTTCTCCCACTGCGTGGCGCAAGTGATGTCCATGAACGAGAAGCTGGACAAGGACATTGATCCGGAGGAATTTCATCACGTGGTCATGAGTATCAAGAATATTTCACTCCTCAGACCTCATCATATCTCACAGTATCCCTACTCTGACATTGGCTGTGAGTGGGCTCACTTACACTTGTTGGTGTCCTCGCATTATTCAAATTCTCATTAGTCAAAACCGTTAAAATTTCGCATCAGTCAAGTTCTCATTAGTCAAATTCTCATTAGTCAAAACCTTTAAAATTTTGCATTAGTCAAGTTTCTATTAGTCAAAATCTCGTACTTGTTTACATCAGCTTAATTTTTATTTTAATTTATAAAATTGAAATATTTAATTATTTGCAGTTGGGCCAATGGACGCGACACGAGTTGTAGAAGCACTTTGTAGCATCTTCATGAAATTAGTGAAGACCAAACCACAGAATCCTTATGTTGTTTCCGTGGATCGTTCAGGTACAAAGGGCTTTGGAAACAAAACAACATTTCTGAAGTTAAATTATTTGGTTGTACTAAGATCACGTCTTTTAAAACAGGAATCCAGCGTGTTGGAATGGTAGCTCAAGCTTTGGCTGAGATCATTTACTCAGTGATGAGTTGTGATATCAGCTTAGTCCCAACTCTCTGCTCCTTCCTGATTCAGTTACTTCTATCCAAAGAGTCTGAGATCAGCGTGCCCGTTCGGAGCGTGTTTCTGAAACGGATGAGACCGAGGAACATTCGTCGTCGACGGATCACTGTGGTAGGACCATCTCCACCCGACACAGCGACACAGAGTCCACGAGAAATGCCCAGTGCTTCTGCAGCCGTTGGTCCCGGAGCACGTGTGGACGGGCGTAGGGGATTGGTTGAATTGGATGAGCCGATTCCGATCGAGATGCTGGAGAATAATCAGGTGATGGAAGAAGGCGGGGATGAATACGGCTACCCGCCTGTGATCGACTTGCAGTCGGATGCGGAGGATGAGGCCATGGTAGAACTTGCCATTGCTCTCAGTCTTCAGGAACAGGCGGGAGGAGCTGCTTTGGCCATTCAAGGAATTCAAGAAGGACTCCAAGCACTTGAGAACTTGCATCATGATGCTGCACTCCATGCGGCTCAAGATCCAATGAACCCTGCACATCCTGATCCCGAGGAAGAGGATGAGGATGAGGATGATCCCGAAATCATTGTAGTGCCGCATAATATTGACCCAATGAGTGTGGAAGGTATTGCTATGTTCTTTTTGTTCATTTGGGACCAGTTTACGGTAGGGATGCATCGGACATCCGACAGGCTGGAATTTGGCATTCGGTTCCAGAAAATTCTCCAAAATATCCGGCCCGAGATTTTTTATAAAAGAATTGCTTATAATTATGAAAAATACATGTAAATCTAGTTGGAGACTGTGAATGAAGCGATAAATCTGGCCGGATCAAAAGAATCCGGCCATTATTTCGTCCGAAAGAAGAAATTCGACCATAAATCTAGAGTAGGGATTAAAATCCGTCCGAAATTAGAAATTCGGCCAAACATCCAACCGGAAATAAAAACACGGCTATAAATCCGACCGGAATTTTAAAAGAAAAATGCCAAAGTTCCGGCCTGATGCCGGATTTCGTGATCCGGTTCCAGCCGTATGCAAAACAAGTGCTTCCGGTGCATCCCCTAGTTTACGAATTTATTTTCTAACGTCATTTCTTGCCACAGGTGGAGCGGAGTCAGATGCCACAGCTTCACCTCCGCAATCGGACGACGACGAAGTCTCCACTGCAGCCACCATTGGTTCCACAATGAGGAATGAAGCTGTAAGTTTGTCACGATCACGATTTCAACACCCAATTTTCGTGATTTCTTGCAATTTTTTTTATAAAATGCGAAAATGTTGTCCATGCAATAATATGCATCAATTTTGAATTTGTAGGGCGGTTCGGAGAGTTCGGGTAGTTCCACAGGAGGAGTTAGTGTGCGAAAACGTAATCCAGCCGGTGGATCTTCAGCAGGACCAGCAACAGAAGGATCTGTGATAGCAGAGCCAGGAAGCTCTACTGAGAAAGATGTGAAATGTGGGAGTAGTGGAGGAGATGTAGCTGGACAGAGCCCACAAAACTTGAGCCTAGTAACCAATAAGCCGTTTCGTATTGCTCTACTCCGTGCAATGTCGGACCAAGTGTCTGACTGTGAGTCCGCACTCAGTCTCATTCCGCTTCTGCAAGTAGCGCTCGTCATCCTCTCCGAACTGGATGGAACTACTGAGGCGGAAATTAACGTGGTCAAGGAACTTATGGCCAACTTATTGGACATCATGGCACTCAAGGTCAGTTCGCAATGGATTTTCTGCATATTTTTGTTGACTGGCGTTTAGATTTAAGTTTTCTTTGTACGCCTCTCTAGGACATGAATCGAAACACGGAGTGGAAACGGAATAATCAGACGGAAATGACCCTCGTAATACTTCGGATGCTCAGTATGTCAAACTAATTTTCTCAAAATCAAGACTTACATTGAAACAAACGAATTCTAAGATATTTTTTTTAATTCGGAAGGTATCTGTGTATCGAGATGGCGGGGTTCGGAGCAGAAACCCGAGAATACTTGGGTAGCTAAAACAACTGCCGTGACTATTGAGCAGGCCGGGATCGTTCCGTTCTGTAAAGAAGTTCTACATGTTCTACGGTCTACTTGGAAAGGGTACGCACACATTTTTGTTTTTGGCACTTCATGTGTAATTATGAAAGTTTGCGCTTAGCGCGCTGGTACTAAATATAAATGCGCTTTTTCAGACCTGATGAGGAAGAGGAAGTTCCAGCGTCAGCTGCAGCTTCAGTGACTAGCTTGAAGCCAGTTTTGGTCTCGAGCCCACCTGACCTGACCCCGTTCTTTCTCAAGCAGTATGTCAAGGGTCATTCGGCCGATGTTCTTGAAGAACTGCCCATCCTTATTTCAGAAATGGCGTTGAGACTTCCTTATCAAATTAAAAAAGTCGTCACGCCTCCAATCACGTTCGACGCGGTTAGAACTTCCAAAAAAATTAAGAGACGCAGAGTTCATGCAGGTTGGGTTATATAAACATCTAATTTATATACCTATGTACATTTAGGAATGGGAGGAGCTGCTTTGTGAGATGCTCCAGACGCGTCATACTCCGTTCGTTCGACGTCAGGCTCGAAAGTTGTTGCTAAACATAGCAGGGACGAGAGAGAATTATCACCTACTTCGGGACTTGTATCAGATGAACTACCATTTAGCCGAATTTCAAAAATTAATTGGAGTCTTTGAGAACAGTGCTCCTTCATCTTCCTCAGCTGAGATTGGGCGGGGAATACATGGAAAGTCCGAATTTAAGTATTCCCAGCTTGTAGCAATGGTGGAACATCTCAATATGTGTATTGACATCTCGGCTCAAAGACCGGCCAGTTGGCAAGCATTCTGTCGAACTGGCCAAGTTCTTCAATTCATTATGGAGGTACTATTCTAATATTCTAAATGTTACCTACTCAATAGGTTTAGAAATGGTTATAAACGCATTTTATTTTCAGATGAGCTGCAATGCGGATGAAAGCCTAACCACGTCCATTCTGAGCTTGATGAAAGTGGCAATCGACGGAGTTAGCTTTGACTCCAAGTCCGGCCCAACAGCGATGCACAAAATGACGGATGAGGAAAAAGTGAAGAAGTCATTGGCCCACCATGTAAGCTATCTTATTTTCAAAAATATTGACTTACTTGACTGTGTTTCCCTAAGAAGTACCAGAATTTATCCTTCTTTGATATCTGATTTGAAGGTAATTGACGGAGTTGAGAAGCGAACATTTCTGGAATTTGTGAAGAAGTTTCTACTGGAGCATCCACAGCTCTCAACACGTTGGCAAGCACATTCTCTGATCCTGGGCTTCTTTCTCACATCCGACAGCCCTCATCAGCTCAAGCTTATTAATGCCATGTGGGAACTTTGGCCTTTTGTTCCTGCCAGCGGTTCACGAGCCGCACAGTTTGTGGACATTCTCGGATATTCTACACTCAATAATGAGGAGCTCAAGTCAAGAGATGTAAAAATCGAAAACAATTCAATAGTTTCTAGTTTCTAATTTTTATATTCTAATGTTTTGCAACGCTATGGGCTTTCATTTTCTAATTTGTTGGGTTTTTATCTTTGTAGTTACGAGAGCAAGTGGCACTATGCATCGATTCAATTGAACGACAAGGTGCGTCACTCTTGGCTCATCCCAATGCCACGATCTACTCCTCACTGGTCCCTTTCGTGTCTGTGGATGGTTACTATCTGGAGTCTGAACCTTGCGAAGTGTGCTACAATATTGACAAGTCATACAGTAATCAGAAGTTGACCAGTATTAAGGTACGACTAATTAAACATAATTTATATTTAGCTTATTCACAAAGATTATGAAACTTATTTCTTTATTTTTTAGTCTGATGCCAAGTTCACAGCAATTCATCAGTTTATTAAACTTACCTCGACGCTCAACATCATACGGTAGTTCTTTTTTGAATAGTATATTGAACTTTTTAGAATTTGTTCCACACTGTTATTTGTTTCTGACCAATCGTAGGCTGACGATGCGTTTGACGGAAGTGAAGAAGGCCCGTATGATCAAGGTCATGGCCGTGTACTATTCTCCAAAGAATATTTCGATCGTTGAGCTCAAGAACCATCGGAGCCTCTGGCAGCTTGCCAAGAAAGTGACACTATCCCCGTCGCAAACGGACATCAAGCTGGACTTCAGTGTCCCAATCACAGCTGCCAATCTCATTCTGGAGTTTAGTGAGTTTTATGAAAACGTGCAGGCGACGGCAGAGACGCTCCAGTGTCCCAGATGCTCCGCCTCTGTCCCAGCTCAGCCTGGAGTTTGTTCTAATTGTGGAGAAAACGTGTTTCAATGTCACAAGTGTCGAGCTATTAATTATGACGAGAGGGATCCGTTTCTCTGTCATTCATGCGGATTTTGTAAATATGCCAAAATGGATATAACACTTCTTGCCAAAACTATCGTGGCCGTGGATCCCATTGGTGAGGTTTTCGAAAACATTTCGTATTTTATGTTAATTGCAAATTGGTTTATTTATTCAAATACTTGAAATTGCAGAGAATGAAGAGGATCATAAGAAGGCGGAAGGAGCTGTTTGTTCCTTTTTGGAAAAGGCGGATCAAACATACAAACAACAACAGCAAATGAAGGCTGGACTTGAGGTAAATGCTTTGCAATCTACTTAATTTATTTTTTTAAATACTATTTTGCAATTGAAGCGTTTATAATATAATACTCTGTATTTGTCCTTAGACGATGCTTCAGTCGATAAAGGAGAAGCGTTCAATGGCTGGACTATCAACTGCTGCTAGCCTTACGAACAGCGCCATTGCATCCGCGTCTCCATCACAAGCCTTATTGAGTCAATCTACTGCGCAGAGCTACGCCTCTGTTGTCGCTGGTAAGGAATAATACGTAGTTATGTTAAGCTTGGATTAAATTCGATCAAATAATTATGCAAGCATATTTTCAATATCCAAACAGCTGCCAATGCACTGAACAATAATGTGGCAGTCCTGAACCTTGGAGGTGGCGTTGGTGTTGGTGGGAGTGGGCAGGGTGGTTTGATGGTGGGAATGAGTCCAGCCAATGCAGCTCAACTTCTTCAGTCTGCAGCAGCGGCTGGAGCAGTTGGAGCAGGAGGTCATCCTCTCGCATTCCCTCAGCAGCAGCAACCCTCTGCGGTTGGGGGTGGGGGCGGGGGTAATTCTTCACTCGTTCTCAAGAATGTTCAGAGCCTTGCCTACTGTTATGCCATCGACTGCAAGAATTCCTACGAAGAACTTAATCGGCTCATGAGAGTAAGTGAAAGAATATGTGAGAATATTGTGTTTCGATTTGTTTGGATTTCGAATGTTTCAATGATATGCCACTGATTGGATTTGCAGAAAGTGGGAGCATACAGAAAAGAGATGTTGAAGGTGGATCCTAGCGCTTATCCTCTGGATACTATGGACAACGTCACGTGTCGTAAGCTTACAAAATGTTATGGATTTACTAGAGTGCTCCAGACGTGGTGCATATTTCTATTTCAAATGTAACAAATGTTTGCATGTGCGTACAACGATTGGAATCTTAAAAATTGATGCCACGCCGCTGCTTCAAATTGCTCTCACTCGTGCTTCAAGTTTCAATTTACTGCTAATGTTCCGCAGAAAGAGTTTTAAACTGTTTGAAATGAAACCTGGCCTTTATATAAAAAGAATATCACCAAATTCTGCCAATTTCACAAAACATGCAACATGCAATTCTTTTTATTTTTTTTCAAACTTCACATTAGTGTATGGGTTTGAAGGACTTTAAAATAAAATAGAACATGCCGTTGAATTTTTTTTTAACTTCTACAATTAAACATTTAACCGCTAACGTGTGCCGTTTGATAATCTTCCTTTTAGGACGATGTTATGGATGTATGGCCTCGAGCATCACACTGTCTCTCAAGTTGCTCCAGTCTTTAATAACAGCCGGAAGTCCACGAGATCCGTTTCATTTAACATTTCTAAGTTTCCTGCTCCGCCTGTCTCAGTCGGCTGGCTCAACAGCACTCAAGGAACAAGTCAAAAATGCACTCTGCTTCTTTGTCAAGGATGATCATCTTGCCACAACACAACTCACGAACATGATCAACTCACGGTAATTTAATAGCATATTTGTGTAGTGATAGATTTAAGTGTTGAATTCAATTTTAATAAAAGTACTCTTTATTGTTTCAGTGTCATTTCGGCATTGAAGAAGGAGTCTTGGTCAGATGTGAGTTTTGAGACCTCCGAGGAAATCTCCCTCCTCTCTTCACTTCTCCAAATGTACGACTCTTGTTGGGAAATTAAATTGCGGAGTCTCATGCTCGTCTTCACACATGCAGTACGAAGACTCAAGGATCCTGCCGTCACCGATCCAGGGCTTCTTCCGTGTCTCAAAATTATACAGAATTTCATTCGAGTTACTCAGAGAGCTGGCGGAACTACAGTAAATTCAATATGGAAATATGATGACTAAATAGTTCTGTTGAGCTGACTTGACTGTTTGACTAATAATGACGATGTTCTGTTGAAATAGGAGAATGAGAGTGGTAAGGAAGCCACCACTACGCTGAGTCCATTGGAAGGCGTTCATTCTAATTTGGAGTCCTGGATCCGTGGAGATGAGAATTATTCCTTTGAGAATTGGAGAAAACGTTTACCGAAAGAAGTAGTGAAGCCGAGTGCCCCATCTGAAGCTCAGAAACCAGGACCATCCTCACCATCTGTCGCTGAATTGCTTGAGGCTTCGATCGGTAAAGCGAAGAGGCGAGATGGTGGAGCAGGTGGGCGTAAAGACAGAAAGAAAGATAATGTAGTCGTACCGGCTCCTAAACCCAAGAAAGAAGACAGAGTTCAACAAAAGCGCTCTTACCTTCTGAGCAAGTATGGACGAGTATGGATTGAAAAGTTCTTCAAGATCGACTCAAAGGCTCGACTCGAGTTTGACCAGGAGGAACTTGGATGGATGAAGAAACTTATTTTCTGTCCCGGATCAATTCAAACACGTTCGGTCACAGCAGCTCTGCTTAAGGACCTTTCCACTATTCCGTCTCGGAGACTCAAGATCATGGAACTCCTCACAAGCTTCCTCAACGATTTGCCACACTACGGAGAGTCATGCAGAGAGTTCATGGAACTCTACAGGGAACTTGCCACACCAGCCCAGTACTCTGCTTTTCTTAATGCTAAAGGTGCACTCAACATTGTGTGCCAACTACTGGATGAAGAAATTGAGAACCTACATCATCTCGAGTCTGTCACGCTCCATTCAGACCTCTCACAAGGTGAACTAGCTGAATACAATGTTTCTGTTAGGTTAAGGTTAGGTTTAATCCGTTTTATAAACGATTTTTTTAATTTCTGAAATTAGGCGTTGCAGTATGGGAGCTCTCTCGCCTGTTATCAACTCTGGCAATTCCATCTGTATGCCGAACGCGTCGTAAGTCCCTTCTGTCCACAGTTCTGGGTGGATACTTGGCTCTGAAGAGACTCCGTCTCCATCGAACTCGTCCCATTGACGAGGCCCAGGAGATTCTGCTCACTCTGCTTGAGGAAATAACAAAAGGAACGGAAGAAGAGACCAAAGTCTTCATGTCCGTCTGTGTCGAGACTCTCAAGAAGTGTCCAAAGGAAGACTTGACAACACCCGTCTTTGTCTTTGAACGCCTCTGCTCTCTCATCGTTCACGAAGAGAGTGACGTGGCCGAGTTCTACGTCACTATTGACAAGGATCCACAACAGGAGGACTTTCTGCAGGTGAGAACTTTAAACTAAACTTAATTCGTTGGTTTGACCTCACTCGCTGTACTCTTTATGCGTATTAATCATTCTTTGTCGCTTTCAGGGTCGAATGTTGGGAAATCCTTATAGCAGTACGGACTCGGGGATAGGTCCGCTGATGCGGGACATCAAGAACAAAGTTTGTACGGACTGTGAGCTCGTGGCTCTGCTCGAGGATGATAATGGAATGGAGCTTTTAGTCAACAATAAAATCATTTCCCTCGACCTGCCCGTCAAAGAAGTGTACAAACGGATTTGGCTCCCGACCAATGGTCAAATTGAACCAATGCGGATTGTTTATCGAATGAGAGGTTTACTTGGAGATGCGACTGAAGAGTTCATTGAGACTTTTGCCTCACCGTCCGATGGACCGGAGGATAATGAAACAACTTACAAGCTTGCTATCGTCCTCGTTCACTGTGATGGGCTCAAGGTATACAAACTTCTATCAGTTATGTCATTCAGGTCTGAGGTCATGAGTCTTTGTATTATAATTTCCACAAATCGTTCTTCTAGGTTGTACTGAACTCGCTCGAGAACCTGATTGGACAACAGTTCGTAGTATCCCGAGGAAAACCATTTATCGCTGTTATACTCAAACTGCTTGGCTACTGTGCTAAAATTAAGGCGGGCCGTGCAGCACTTGTGAATCCGGAACTGAATGCTGTTCAAACACTCCTTCCCATTCTTCAGCTCTGTCTCGAACATGATCTGAATTGTATTCAGGGCTCCTCTGGAGTTGTGCACCTGGCGGATCAAGTTCTTGAGGTAAACACTCGAAACGATCCAATTAATAGATAAATATGATAATGTTTTGTTATTGCTAGATTCTGGATACAATCTTGACGGATGCATATGAAATGGAAACAGAGGAATTTACACGTTTTGCCAAGTCAAGAGGCTCAATGGAGGATATCAAGAAACTGCTCGAGCTCACAGGTATTAGAAATAAGAATTAGTAAGAACTCAGTTATCTTTAAGTCGTTTAAACCTTGACCTTGATTTTCAGATACGTTAAAAGGAAAGCAGTCCACAATGGCGATACATTTGAAGGTTTTGGGATGCCTGACGTTCACGGACAAGGAGAAAATGAGTCTAATTATTGACAGCTACAAGGACTACTGGAACTTCTTCCGATTTGATGAGGACCCCAATCCAGACTTTTCACTCAAAGTGAGCCTTTTTATTTATGATCCTTAATTAATGCGCTGCAAACTACATTTAGAGTTCTTGCTCTAAATCTTCTTGTAATTCCTTGTTGTCTTTATAGTTGGAGCAGATTTGTACGCTAGTATCTAGTATTGAGAGTGGTCCGTTTGGACGGACGTTCAAGGACTTGGCCCTTGAGTGTCAGGCGTTGGAAACCTGTTTGGAGTATATTCGGAAACGGTCTCCTAGTCTAGTCCCACCCTTGGGACGTCCTGACTCAGACGAATGGAAAGAAATGGTTTCTCGTCCAGCTCTCAAGTACGTTCTTCGACTCCTCGCTGGATTCGCCACAGATCACGTCCCAACGCAGGAGAAAATCAGTGAGTGTGTTCCAGTGATTCATCAGTTGGAGCAAGTTTCTTCTGACGAGCACGTGGGCTCACTTGCAGAAAATACACTGGAAGCTCTCCGATCTCATGAGAATGTAAGTCTGTGGTTCCTTAACCTTTGGATCAAATTAAAGAACGTTCTAATCTTTGTTTTCTAATAATTTCTACAGATCTGGAAGGAGGTTCAAGGAGCCCGTCGTTCCACTCGAGAAGAGAAGAAGAGATTGGCAATGGCCATGCGTGCACGTCAACTGAATGCAATTGGAATGAAGACGAATGAGAAGGGTCAAGTAACAGCGGCGGCCGGGTCCACTCTCCTCGATCAGATGGAGGACTTGGCTGAGGAATCTGGACTCATCTGTGTGATTTGTCGTGAGGGCTACAAGTACCAACCAACCAAAGTACTCGGCATCTACACCTTCTCCAAGCGATGTCTCGTGGA
>JAQFXZ010001414.1:0-12164 GCA_034694025.1 Ceratophysella scotica | reverse complement strand
TGAAAATTTATGTTATGAATGCTGCTTATTGTCGTAAAAAGTTAGTTTTGCCTTAAGAAAATTGCTTCATTTTTACAGTCATTGCGAAAAAAGAGCTAAAAAATTTTCGCTTGCGCGCGAAAATTTTTTAGCTCTTTTTTCGATTATAAATTGAGCCACTACGTGCGGAGTAGGCCATCAAACATTCCTCGATTCCAATCTCTCAATACTCATCGTGAGTACGTGTGATCTTCCCAAGTCGAGGAAGGCGTAGAAACAAGGAATGGAAAGCCAAGCCTAGTCTCCACATTCAAGCAAATAACTAGAACCAAAAGCCCATAATAAATTTAGGGAAAGCTGTCCTAGGAAAACTCATTCACTCGTCCCAATAATAAGAGGGACGACGGAGGGAGGAAAAGTGTTGAATCCTCATGTTCGAGTCGTGAAATGGGACGATGACTGATGTCTCTCACCGAAAAAGAAACTCAGAATGAAATTGGCAGTGGCAGTTCTACCTCTAACGTCAAATACCCAATTTTGAAACGTAAAATCAAAAGACACGGATAATATCTTTTTTCCGGCAGAATCAGGGCCTTCTCTATATTTGATTCGAAGATATTGAATTTCTTTCTCAAACTTATGCGCATCCAAATATTTTTTGATTTTTAAAATAATTTATGCAAAAAACAAGATGTTCGACTAAAATTTTAATAGAAACTTTGTGCATGTATATTTCTGCACGTTTTTTCCTGCAATCTAGCCCAGTTAAAGCTTTATCAGTGATGATTTTTTCAGCTTAGTTCTTTCATCTTTTATACAGCTTATCATAGAATTCCAGTTTTTAATGAAACAACCCTCATACTCCTATATTGAGCTTGGAATGTTTGAACCGTCAGATGGAGCTGGTGTCCCATTTCAGGTGTTGATCGCAGCTAAACTTTAACACCGCTCCACTCAAATATGCTTTTCCTCCAAATTTGCCACATTTGACAAATTAAGCTATATGCTATACTTACCCCAAATTTAAAAAAATGAAGTTTATTTATAGAAGTAGGTAACATATTCAGATTTTTAATCTCATGTTTGTGAATTTTTAAATTCTGCGCAGAATTTGGTTGATTTTGCCGATTTATGTTATTCTATTAGAATTAGATTCACCTATTTTTCGATTTCATAAAATGTCTAAGTTTGCATTTGAATTTGCATTTGACTTTTATTTTTTATGCTTTGCTTTTGATTTTGAAAATATTTTTCTTACATTTTATCAGCTGAATATATGAATTCCATATGCCCGGTTTGGTGTAAGGAGAAAAGAAAGACTACATCATTTTCCTGAGTTTTCCTTCTGTTTACTCATTTCTTTTATTTTGAGCATTAGGGAGGCATAAGACCTGTCATCCTGTGGACTCCCTCCTCGTCTTCGCTTCTGCTCACCACGTCATCAAGCCTTTTATTTCACTCTATCCTTCAATACAACCGGTATAACGGGACAACAGTAGATTTGAATATACACACTTCACACCGTATTACTTTGTGTCATCATCAACTAAGTATTCTGAAGGTTCATAGGGATACAAATAGCTTGGCTTAAATCCGGCAGAGGGTGCACAAAAGAAATGTAACAAATTTCAAAAAAATCGTTGTGTCGTCCTTGCATCGTGTAAAGTGAATCGCTATAGCCAGCTAGTTGAAAATTTGGCAACTTTGCTTTTTTTGGTCAAAAATGAAGGTCGGAAACGATTTAGGTATGTCGTTGCTTGTTGCAACATCCTCAGTTTCGCCACAGTTTACAAATTCTCGCGCGGGTGAATGTCAGCTGCGAATCCTAATTCAACCCATCCCGTCATGAATCGTCGCTCGTCGCAGATTGGGCTGAAATAAAAGCAAGCTACCTGGCCTAAATATGAAAATTACGTACGTCATTCATTCTGTAAAAATGCTCGCCTCTTGGCTTGGCTTGGTTGGCAACTTGGGAGGAAGGAGGTTTGGGCCTAATGTTAAGCAAACAGAAGAGTCCTCAGCCCGGCTGATGTTTTATGAAGATGAGGGTAAATAAGTTCCAGGAATCCACAATCTATGGACAATCTTATGTACAGCCTATTATACGCGGAGACTAGGGAAGGAGAAAGTGATGGAACGGAGAGTTACGTGTTACGTGCATCATTTAGAACCTGCGGAGATAGTACGGCTCCTACGGAGAAAACAATTCATATTTTGAATCAAATATCTACTACGCGGTTGGAGCTAACAAGCTCAGTACACAAATTCGAGTATGTTGACCTAGTAGGTTGAGTTCTTTTGGAGAATAGACTCGAAATTATATGCACAGCGTTTGGAGTAGATATGGAGTGTGCAAATAACCACTCCGTCTTTGTAATTGTTTGCATTCACGTGCAAAATTTATTGGGCATGTAGTGGGCCTGTGCAGCAAGGATTCAATGGATACCTCGGCGAGTGAAAATTTTGTGTTTCGGACGTTTTGTGTTTTTATACCTAAGTTATAAGCAAGCCTGTTCAACTTTTGAAATATCATTAAAATAATTTAATCAATAATTCCCGGAAACATTTATTTAAATTTTTTTGCCATTAATGATTTGATGAGTGATATGAACCTGGCAAAATGTTTGAAATAATGAAATATTTCCAATTATACATGTTTTATGACCACAAAAATTTCAACGTGCTCTTGAGCTATTAAACACTAAATTGCAGGTTAAACCAGGAATATTAAAATATGCTGTCAACTTAAAACTAAGTTCAAATTTTTTGCTCAAAAGCATCTTTGCAGTATTGCGATATTCATAATGACAATCACACTTTATTGAAAAGAAAAGCGTAATATTTTTTATGACGACCAATGCTTCCAACTCGAAATTCAAAATTATGTAAAATCACATGAAATCACAACTTAGAACATACGAAAAGCCATGCATTTCCCCCTGAATTTTAAGGTTTAAACCAATTGGAGTAGACCCACCAACACTGACTCGTGTTTTGTTTATGCATTCAAGTAAACCAATATTTTGCGAATGTAGGTATTCCTTGGTTCGTGGCACTGGAATTCACAATCTGTACTACACAACCTGTATTAATCTACTTGCTCAATGCCACAGTCAATGATGTGAAACCAACATTGACTCATTAAATTCGATAATTGAATGAATCTGATTATTTGGGGTTCAATTCTGAATATGTTCATTAAAATCAAAATTCAGCCTTTCAGTGGATCATTATTGAAATATTAAACTTATTTTTAGTGGGAATATTACTGGCAATTGAACTGTGAGACACCCTGCACCCTGCAATACACAGCTGACTCCAATGAGTATGCATCTGCAGTATTTAATTGGATTTTGTGCTATTACGCTTACAGTATATATTAAAACTAAGTAATATTTTCAAAAAAATATAGAATTAAATGCTAATAGAAATTAGAAGTAGTAAATAGTAAATATATTTGTATGTATGATTGTCTTACCGATACTGGATAATGATGCTTCATCTGTGCCGCAATTGAATCCTAGGTTGACTTGCATACACGAGGAAGAGTGCATGGTCGGCTTACCTAAACATCAACAAAATGGAAAATTAGTTTTGGATTCACATATAGAAGCCTAAGTCAAGCAGATGCAAAATATTTAGCTTTCCGGAGGGAAACGTAAACAACCAGAGGCTTCATTAGTTTCAGTCATATGAATTTGGAAAATATTGACAATTTCTGTAGGAAAAATGCAAATTTTGGTGTATTTCAACGGATTTATTTTTAAGAATTTAGCACTGGTCAATAAAATATATCCTACACAAGGCTTTCGTGTATGGAGAAACATATTCTACGACATGGACGACATGGGCACATCTATGAACGAAGGGCGAAGGATACGCGGAGAAACCTAAGACGGACATGAGAGAATTTTAAATGAGATGCTCGTATGTTTCCTACACTCGCCCTCTGGAATACCTGTCCTCCCAAATTCCCAAGAAGACAGAGTACAGGTATTCAACAAGCACAGTTTTCAACTCGTAACTCGTCTTGTTTAAGAATATACAGGGTGAGCTCGAGAATCTTGCCTCTTTGGGAAAATGATGCAGCCTGAACTGAACCAAAGAACTTTAGTATTAAAAAATACATAAACATAATAGATAGAAGGAGCTGTCAACTTTGAAAGATATGTTTGTAATGTAACTGATATCTTTGGTTTTCATATTCAAAATTATATTTTTAAAAACGGTCTTATAATTTTGAATTGACAATAATATACCTAATTCAATACAACATGTGAGTACATGCCCTCAAATGAAATTTAGAACCTACAAAATCAATGTACAAGAATAAGAATTTGTCAGTATGTATTACATTGATAGTAGATTCAGCTTGTTAGGACAGGTGCGTCTGTGTTAAGCCTGCCTTTGCGTTGTACTCCCTCCTCCATGTGTCCCTAAACTAACGACTTACGTATATCTCCTGTACGTCCGAATCTGAACCTAAACCCAAGTAAAAATCGGAGACCAAGAGTAGGAACAGGGTCTACCATAGTCCGAGTCTAGCCTTCATGCACTCATGTCTACAGAAGCTCGGCCTAGCCCTGAGTAAATAGGTCTATGTAGTACGCGTACGTTGTGAAAGAGAGTTTTGAGTCAGGTAAAACCAGGTTGTCCTGGAAACTAGAAAGGAAAACACAAACTGGACGCCTTGTACTGAACTACTGAGTCCATCGCAGCCTAGCACGAGAGACCTTTTGCCGTATACGGCACAGAATATTCCAAAAATGCATATTTTGTATGGCTGGGGTCGTTGGTCAAAGCATTTTTTTGTAAATTAATGCAAAACCTACTAATTTTGGGATGGTTTTTTATTTTGGATGCCTAGTGTACGTAAATTCATACATTTATGCTGGGGGATAAAATTGGATGAAAAATGCTAGAGCAGTTGCTGAAAAAATGCTAGTTACCGCATAATACAAGAATTGGATGTACGTCGTTTTACTTTGTAAAATACGGCAGGCAAGCCTTTAGTTTCAATATGAACAGGAATTGCCGTATTTCTTCAACATGGAAACGTGTGCACTTTACGCAACCAAGAAATTGGTCTACTCGAGTTCCTGCGCTCAGCTGATATTTTCAGAATGTTTTGACTAATAGTTTTGACAGTCACTGTCCTGTCCCACAGCAAATTGTACGTAGAACCAGCCTGGGTGAACCATCGACGGGTCGCGGCTCAAAAATTGTGGGTCGCAGGTCGCAGTGGGTTTTACGAATTTTGGGTCATATGGGTTGGAGGGTCGCGAAACAAAGGAAGCTGAATTTTACGAACATAGGTGGCAGCATAAACCTAGGTTAGTGAAGCAGTGCGACCCAATGCGACTCAAGTCAAAAACCGCGACCCAAAATCTCTGAAAAACTTAACGCAACCCGCGACCCACAAAAATCCATTTCGAAGTCATGTACAATGTCCTTAGACATAGCTCGAGCTCCTAGACTTCGCTACGATCTGGATTGAACTACGCTTCAAATACAAAATGAAGTTGGCATGTTTGTAAGTCAAGTCTGGAGGTGAAGGGTAGTAGATTTACATGGAGGCAGAATGAGTGCGGAGAGCAGAAGAAGGGATCACTTGAGGCCTGGGCAAGTTGGCAAACAAACAATAACAGTTCTAGAGAGCCAAGACGTAGGCCCCAAGATGCTGATGCAGGAGTTTGTGGGTAAAGAAAGTCAAACAAGGCTTTTTCTCTCCTTTCTTCCGAGGTAGAATAATTTAATTAGAAAAGATCCCACTTTGCCCCTTTCAAGCACACAACTCCTATTAAGAAAAGAATCTCTTCTTTCACACACTTCTCAATGGGTCTTGGAAAGTTACATCAAGAACGGAGAACTTAAGCAACACCAGCCAGCTCACTACTCACTACTCCGCCTATTATGCTCTGATGGCCTGTGCTAAAGTTAGTAGGTTTATTCCAGTACAAAACCAGTTTAGAAGACCGCGACAATACCACCTGTGCGTTGCCATGGTAACCGCCCAGTAATAATATATACCGGATATTCCATGTCACGTGATTTTCGTTTTTGGTTCGAATTTCAATTTACCGTAAACGAACTACGAATTTTTTATTAGTAAAAATCTGTGTACAAAATATGACGGTAACGCAGGAGGCCTATGCTTCCGTTATTAAGGAAACCCAACCACAACAGCCTCATCATCATGATCATAAGAAAGGAGTTTGTTTGAGGCTACATTGAAGCCACATGCCTCCAAAGGTTTACCAATCTTAAAAAGTTTTTTTGAATTTTTCAAGCAACCTTGAACGCTAAAACATTAACGATATTGCTTCAGAATATACCCAGAAAAAAAAGCTTAATAGATGAGGCCTCCAAAACTCAAACCATTATCACTATGCATATACAGTGGCTATATATTTGAATCTTGAATTTCAGCAATTTTTGGACGAATATTCGCGGCATCACAAATATTTACAAATAAAGTTATAACAAAATTCTTAAATAAATATCTCGTCTCTGTTTATAAACATTTACGCATCAGCTCAATTAGATCCAAGGGCTCGTTTTGCTTGGAACATGCGTCCATCTCGCTCATGAAGTGGTTAGCGGGAGTGAAGACGTGTAGCTGGAGAAGTGTAAATTTTGAGTGAGAGTGAAATACAGTAATTAATTGGCCTTCCCATCCGGGTCTACAGCTCATGAGACCATTACACACTCCTGCTCCACCCAACTAATATCTTTTCTCTGCTTTACATTTTCCAGAGAAGCCCAAAAGCTTGTAGAAAGCTCCAGCTTCTCGGAACATTCTACTAAAGCTGCGGAACTGCTGGAGTGAAACATGTCTGATGGACGTAGAAAGCAGGTCGACGGAGGAACGTCAACTCAACTGATATTGCATCACGTCAGCTTTCTCAGCCAATGAGAAATTAGGCTCATTTCTTCGTTTCAAGTTTCAAATAATGCGACAGAGTTTCCTCTCCTACACGCCATCCCAAATGTCTCTCTACCAGAAATACAAGGCTTATTAAAAAGGAAATTAGACTTGCTAAATTACATGGCATTTAAAAGTCCACCTGGATTTAGATTCTGATTCTGACTACATATTTCTTCTTGTCTTACAACCGCTCTTTTTGTAAATGCTACCTTGTTTTTGCCTTGTAAATGTCTTTTGTCTCCCGTGAATTTCGGAGTGTGTAGATATGTCACAAGAAACTTATGGAGCGACGATCGACCCTCGAAATATTTGTAATCTATTATTATTCTAACTTTCCAGAAACTCGGATTTTCGTCAGCACTCAGAACTCAAAACTGGAACACGGGACACGGAAATCAATTAAATATTTCCGAATCAACCGCTTAGATGTATCCTAAGACTTGTATCACTCGAGCGCCCTGGAAAAACCTCAGAATTGCCAGTTAGCTCATCTAAGGAAACCAAGAAACAAGTTGAATTGAGCTAACGACCCGTCTTTTGGGATGCTCCCTTCTAAGTACAAACATCCATCCTTCCGCCGAAGTCTTAACACTGGAATGCAGGAATTTTACGGATGTCCACAGATCGGCTTTTCGCTGAACAAAGCCCTTTTTGAGGTCGCAGATGACAATGTGTTATATACTAGCGAGATTTGCATTGATTCTCAAAACACCTGGTCAAGTATTTTCAAAATACTTATAATTTGCCCAGAATATCCAATTACAAAAATACAAATTATCAGTATTCAAAGCAAGTAAATATTTTTTGAGAAAACATTCTTAACAAAATGTATTTCAAATATCGTGCTTTCAAAATACATTGAAGAAATATGAGTATTTTATTTAGAATACCATACTTTCAAAATACATAGAGGAAATATCAGTATTTACAAGACCGAATTTTTAAATTACGTACATTGAAGAAAATTCTTTATACTTAAAATAGAGTAATTTCAAAATACGTTAACGTGTGTGTTGAGATTTTTTTGTGTGGAAGCCTGAATAAAGTATTGTAAAAAAAATACATTAAAGTGACGTACTTTTGAAATAGAGTATTTCCAAAATGTGTTAAAGTAATCTACCTACTCAAAATACAGTATCTTCAAAGTACATTGAAAAAATGTAAGTACGTAGTAAAAATACAGAATTTTCAAAAATACGTTGAAGAAATGTACTTACAGGCAAATCTAATTTGACTGAGCCAGCCAGCCGGTGTCAAGGCGAATGACCAGAAATGCACTACATGTGGTGCAGCAGCTCAATAAAGATTCAATACTCGGGTTGCTTGCTGAGCCGGGTAGCCGGGTTTGAGTGCACGGAGTGGAGTATTGATGAAAGTCCATTTTGTAGATCATAAACGCTGTAGCAGACTGAAACTCTAGGCTTCCGAACCTACGGCAACAATCGATAGTACGGGCTAATGTGGGCCAGACGAGGCTTAAGTGAGTTCCCAATAGTTTAGAGTAGGAACTGACCTAGACCGTTCTGTCCTTGGTCATGCCCTCCTTGGCCATTCCTCAATCCTCAACCAATATCGACATCCTATCATTGACTAACCATTGTCCGCCTTCCATTTATATATTCATTTCATAACTGATTCCAAAGTAGATCGACCAGTCGGACACGCATCTCAAGGTATAGGCACCAGTTCCTAGGTTTAAGGCTAGTTTATGGTTTAATATACTGATAGTGATAATTCGCAATTCCAATGGAAATATTGCCATATACGAAATGTAATTAAATTTCTAGAAAATCAGTTTCACTTAAATCAAAAAACATGAAATGAAATCACTTCTCAAAGTACCTACAGTACAACTACAACTTATTGAAATTGATGTACATTTTCTAAGTGTCCAGATCTCGCATGTAAAATTACTATTTAGAGAAAAACATTATTTGTAAGTATGCAATTTGATATTTGATACAAAATTCATATGCATCATAGATGGGTATTTTGCTTGGAGAGGGAAGGGTCGATGACGGTGAGGGGAAAGGAGGGGTAGCTTCTTTTGTATTGGACGGGAGGGGGTGACTTTCTCTTGTCTAAGAAGAGAGGTGTGGGAAGAGGGGTCTTTCGAATCCTTCTTGGTCTTGGGGAGGAGGGCTAGATTCCTTGTCTAGGAGGGGAGGGTGGCTAATTCTATCTTGGAAGGGAGGAGTAACCAGGAGAGGGGCTTTCTTGGTCTTGGAGAGGAGGGCTGGATTTTTTTGTATTGGAAGGTGGAGGAGGAGAGGTGGCTCTCTTGGTCTTGGATAGGAAGGCTGGATTTGGGGAGGGGAGGGGTAGAACTTTTACTCATGCATGCTGTACATAGCAGTTTTACTGGTTTTTAGAAGAATACTTCAATATAAGTAAGTACCTTGAACATGTGCCATGTGATGTCAATTTAGCGTCATGCCTTGAAAACTATTACCAGACTTAAATGATCAATTCTTGAAATTAAGGAATGATTCCACAGATCTGGGCTAATGCCACGTGTCCCCCGAGTACATGTGGTAAAATGTCAAATATGTTGAGATTTACACAAAATTATTATTTTACGTAAGCAAGTCTTAATCCGGCTCAGGAAACCAGGGCTAGAGTATAACCCCAGCCGAATCTGCGGAGAAGCATTCAATATTGGCATGGCATCATGACATGGAAACCTGAGCTTCTACGTTCCTTAGTTTCAGGTAGACACGAGTATGTCATGGTATTTAAGCCTTTGATTAATTCCTAGAACGCGGAGGACAGGGAAATGAGAGAACTGATCCGTGTACACGAGTCTACACATTTTTTTCAATAAATACCTCAGACGTAAGAAGATGAAAGGCATACCGACAAGAGCCTTGAGCTACCAAGTCAAGAAATTGAATAGAGATCAACCCAAATATTAATTAGTGAAGAGTGAAGCAGGCAAAAACTGCCGTTGGGACGTCAAATTTTAAGACTGGGGTATTTTTGATGAAAATGCAATCTAATTGGTTTGACTTATATCCTTTTAAAAATGGCAATAAAGCAAAGATCAGGTTATCCCTTTTCTCGCCAGGAAAAGCCTCCTGCTTTTTAGGCTCTGCATTCCTTTTCTATTGCTAGAATTTAATATTTTAATATTTACTGAGGTTTCAGGTATTTCTTTGAGAGTTTTATTTTTCGTTAAAAGAGGAGCAGAGACATTCAAAATAGTAGAGAGTGAAAGTATTCCAGGCATCTCTCGTTCCTAAAACTACGTAGAAGGGAGATGAGAGGGATTCGGGATAGAGCTCACAATATCTGCTTCAATACATAGAAGAACGTTCGGTTTCAATCCAGGCAAGGTATGCCGCTTTCAAGACTCAAACTGATGAATTCTGAGCTGAGCGATGGAATTTTTATAACCTGGATTTTTTTAAAAATAAATAAATCTTTGAGGTTACGTGTACACATAGGGGGAATGATGATTGGAACGATTACATACAAATAGTTCGTATGTTGACGCCATCTCCAAAACTAAAATTAAGAGCATGCTTCCGGAATAAATTCTACCAAAATATTGGACATTTTTTTTAGAAATTTAGAAATTGAATTTAGATTTCTTATTTTTCAAGATTTAAATCAGAGTTTTTATCAATTTTTTGCCCGAGTTTTTGCATTTTGATTTGTTCATTCGAACTTCATCAGATTTTTTTTTTTAATTCGGAGGTTTTTTTTTTCGTTTTGTCTTTGCATCCACAATGCTAAATATTGGCTGTCTTAAAATGAAAAATTATTAAAAAGGAATTCTGCATTATATTTGTTGATTTTCTTAATTTTTTGTATGGCTTTCTAAAATGAAAATTTCATACAAAATTTTTGATTTGCTTGATTTTTGTAGAAATTTCTTTATTAAAAATTCTTAAATAATTTTGTGTTTTGTCCGTTTCAAAGTATACCTTTCTTAGGAGACTCCTCCTTTGGTTTCGTTTCGAACCTGCTTGGGTTTACCATTTCAAGTTAGATTTTCTTCCTGATTTTTTTAAAAGTTGAAATTAAACTAAAAATATCCATTTGATAGGGTTCGTTTGATTTGGTTAGGTTATGCTACGTTAGGAAGTATGCATCGTAAAAATCACGCTGAATATTTCGAAATAAAAAAAAGTCTAAAAAATTGGTCTGCTGAGCTTTTACATGATTTATTCAGTATATTATGCTTAAAGCTGCTTTAAGTGTTTGAACCCGTTGACTAATGGGTCAAAAATTTGATCCAGAGCTACCATTTATGCGACGTTCAAACATATTCATCAAAATACAGATCGGAAGACAATCAATCCAATCTGACTGTAACACGAAACCGAACTTCTCTTTCCACTTATACGAGCTCCATTTATAAATACCTCCTTTCACCCGAGTATTCCATCCGCAGAGGTTGGATTAGTTTTTGGCCCAAAAGAGACACTTTTTGTACCGTCAACTACAAAGTTTAAATATATTCTATCATTTGCCTACCTTTCCTCCTCTTTTTCCTCAAGTCTTGTTTGTCTTCTTGAGTCTCTCATTCTCTTTTTTCCTATTCCAAGCCCAAGATCAAGACAAGCCAGACTTTTCATGTATTTTTAAGTCAGGCTTCTTGCCCCAGGCCCAACTTTCTCCGCCGTCACTCTAATCCACATCCAACATTCTACCCAAACCCAAACAGCACCAAGCACCCCACTCCACAAATACGTACAAGAATTTAGGGAAAGTCTTGAACATGGTGGACAGGCTTTGTCAAGCTAGTAGCTCACGATTCATTGATTCATCGTAGGCCGTAGGCCAGCTTCGAAAAGCGCAGGCTGACACGTTAATTGCTCTTTTAAACAATTGTACATGAAGCCTGATAGGAAGAACTGAGAAATATGGAAATACTTTTTATTGAAAATGTATTTTTTTAAAAACTGAATGAAGTATTTTTTTCTAATTCTGATCTATTCTGTAAAAATTGTAATTACGCTTGAAAAATAGCTAAAAACAGCCTCAAATCCGCTGGAAGACTCGAAAAATGGCTTTAAGTCGGCGAAAATGTTGAATGAAATAATTTCGAAACCTGTTTATATAAACACTTTTTTTAAAAAAATGGCTTCAAATCAACTATAAAATTCGAAAAATGACTCTAAATCCCTACAAATGGCTAAATGAAGTCGGAATTGAAATCTAATTATAGATAAGCTTGCCAGACGTCCCGGTTTTCCCGGGATCGTCCCGCTTTTTCGACCCTGTCCCGGCGTCCCGAAAAAGTCCCGGT